>JBBBDQ010000430.1:2287500-2360000 GCA_037127315.1 Ascarosepion bandense
AACGACAGAATAATGATATTAAAAAAATAATCGATTTGGCAATGAACGACTAGTCATGGAGTGGTTCTTTATTTATATGTTAATTTCCCACACCATTAAATTTGTATTGAATAAATACGTTGGCCTGGTCACTTTTTTGTTCTTGTGTCAGACTAAGCTAAGCTTGATAAACATAGCTTATAAAAATTGAATTGAGCTCCTTTAATAATTCTGTGTAGTGAGTTTAATCTTCCTGGGTTCCTTAACGCACATCAATAAGTCCACACGCACATTAATTCCTCAACATCAGACAATTTTTTTCAGTAAATGTAGGTAATTGATAATTTATAACTATAACATCTAACCTTAGAAATAAACAAGAATTTCAAACTTGCAGAAGCTTATGTATATATATTTTTTATAATCATTTCACCCCAAGAACCCTGAGATTAATAACAGAAGCACCCGACCAGATGTGGCAACAGTATTCAATGCACGGGCGGATGGTAGATTTATATATGTGCAGAATAGATTCAGACTGGAAAAACTTCCTGGCCCTACACAATGAACTAACTTTCCTAGCAGAAGATTTAACTATGGATTCAACGAAGTCTTTCCACCTGAGGTCGGTTAGGCCGAAAAGGCGCAGTGTTTTGCTTTCAGGGAGACTAACCTGATCCATGCTGACTGGAGGTAGGAGCAATTGTCTATTGTGGTTAAAATATAGCAGCTTCATTTTGGAAGCATTTGAATTCACGAGCCATTTCTTACCCCAGTTCATCACAGATTAGAAATCCTTTTCAAGATCAGTAGCGAGGTTCGCTTTGTGAGTCTCAGCAGATTTCTTACCGAGTCGGGAGTAAATGGTGGTATCGTCAACGTAGATGCCTATTTGGGACCTGATATTATCAGGGAGATCATTGATGAAGATCAGAAAATGCGTACGACCTAGAATAGAGCCTTGAGGGACACCCGCATTCATATGATAGTATCCGAAGGCATGTCCGAGTCAATACTACCTTCATTACGCGATTTGAAAGGAACAACAGGATTGGATCAAGCAATCGTTCAATTATACCATAGCCTTGTAGTTTACGTAGAAGGCCAGCATGCCAGAATCTGTCAAATGCTTTGGAGATATCTAGAGCAACAGCTCGAGCTTCGACGTTCTTATCAAGAACCTGTTATATATACTCAGTGATGTTCGTTAGCATATCAGCAGTAGACCCGGTAAAGCGGAAACCATACTGTTTGTCAGAGAAGAGACTATGGGCTGTGAGATGTTGAACCACTTCAGCATTGTTAATATCCTCGAATACTTTACCAAAAATCGGTAATAGGCTGACATTAGAGGGGTTCAAGGGTTCTCCAGAGTTCTTAAATACATAAACCACAGAGGAAGACTTCCAGCAGACAGGAAAGCAAGAAGCAGAGAGGAAGTAGTTTGGAGAAGACAGAGGAAAGTTCAGGGGAACTTTTCTTCAGGACAATGATTGTGAATCTGTCGCCTCCGCTCGCTTTATGGGGGCCAAGCTTTGAAATTATGTTAAAGACCAGTGAGGGGGTAATTTGAGCGTCATTCAGTTGAACCTCAGTTCTAGGTGGGAAGTCGGGTACGGGTACCCCATAGGAATCAAATGTCGAGTTAGTGGAGAATCTGCGTGCAAAACACTCAGCCTTGTCCGCTGAAAATGTGAGGACCTCAAATTTATTGATTAAATGGTGTAGTGAGGGCTTGCTGGTATTTAATACGCATTTACAGAGCTGCCAGTAGTCTTTGGAGCCGAACTTGCGGGATGCTATACGCTGCTTTATTCTGTCAGTTAACAACAGCTTTGCATCATTAAGGATCTTCTTGCATTTATTACGAGCAAAAAGGCGCCTTTTAAGGCCAGACGCGTGGCTCCGATAAAGACTGAAGTAGTGACTTGTGTGGGCTATGGCGGCCAAACAGGCAGGGGAAAACCAAAGGAGCGAATGAGGTTTAAGACGAAATTTCGTGGCTGTGATGAAAGCATTGATGCCAGCTTTGACGCAGGAGAAAACCTCAGAAGCACAGTCTTCAACATGGAGATGAAACACTTTATTCCAAGGGACGTCACACATTAAAACGCGGAACGACTCCCAGTCTGCTCTTTGGTAGCAGTAAGGTATTCTGCTGGTCTGATGTTCTTGGGGGAAGGGATGTGGAAGTAGTGATTTTTATGGGCTATGTCCGCCGAACAGGCAGAAAAGAACTAGGATTCGAATGGGGTTTAAGGTGGAATTCGTGGCTGGGATTAAAGCATCGATGCCAGCTTTCTGGGTGAAGAGAAGTGGAAGGAGATATTAACGGAAATACGTTTAAAGGCATTTATCAGTTTATAAAGCATAACATATAGATTTATAAATAGACAAAATCAATTTCTTGAATTACTCAATAAACATCTAGAAGACTCCAGAAATTTCAAGACAGTTCCAGAAAGCTCTAGAAGGCTCCTAAAAGTCAGACTACTGCTATACTTATATAGGATTTTATACATTTCGTGATGAGGAAACAATTTTTCAAAAAAATAAACTGAATTCAACCATTCCTTATTATTTTTAACAAAACTTCATAGAATTGTGAAGGAGGAAAACAATTATTTTACAAAAAGTTATAACTTTATATATATATATATATATATATATATATATATATATATATATATATATTATTGTTTAATTACTGGTTATAATAAGATTAGACCAGTTCACATTTGTATTAAAAAGTATTCAATACAATTATATTGTAGAACTTTTGAATATTTTCCATTTGTAAACGAGTTGTTACGCGACCTACGTTTCTACCATGAGTGGTGTCTTCAGGCAATTTTCAATAACTGCTTTTACCGTTTATCGTTTACGGACACCACTCATGGTAGAAATATAGGTCGTGTAATAACTCGTTTACAAATGGAATATATATATATATATATATATATATATATCATATGAGTTAAGACCAAATCTTTTTTCTTTATGTGCCGTGTCCCCTCAAGATGAAGGCGAACATCGCTCCCCACAACTTCCTGCGCTCTAGTATGTTGTGTATTGTTTTCCTCTGTCCCTCTTGCTTTCAGTCTGTCCTGTGTGTATCAGAATTTCTAAACCCTCACTCTTCATTATATTCCCTAGAAATTTCAACTGTCTACAAGTGTCATTTTTGTTTCCATTTTTTTCAAAACGTCCTAACATTCGGATCATGGTATCCCTGAAATCCCTCTGTAGAACTACTATAAAGTCTTCTTCAAATCTCCTCTTCATCTTTGAAGAGATTGTCAAGCATTCACTGCTATACAGGAGGATATATACACGTAAGAGTTTAGTACTTTTTTTTGTTTCGAGCAAAGTTTTCCAGTTTCTTAATATTCTGCATAGCTTTAAGAACGCACCTTTTACTTTCCCAATACGCCTTCAGATTACAGTGTTGCACTTTTTGTCCTCTGTTAAAACACTTCCTAGATATTTTTCGTACTTGTTTGATTTGGGTATTTCCAATAAAGAACAAAGAGAAAATATTTATCAATGTATATTTTTACACTTTTATTAAAACTTCATCAGAAAATAAAATATCTATCTAAACTTATTTATAAATGGAACTTTGTCGCTGTGTGTGTGTGTCTGTGTGTGTGTCCGTTAACTATAGACTCCGAAACGGCTGAACCGATTTTCTTGAAAATTTACACAGCTGTACAATAAGCGTCTGTGAGTGTTCTTAGCTAGGTTTTGTGTCGAGATACCCCTGATAAATATCGAAAATCGATAATCGAAAAAATCGGGTTATAGAAGGAGTGGTCCGATTTTAATCAAATTTGATACACTCATAGACAAAGACATAAAAAACGATATTCAGAAGTTTCAAGATTGCATTTCTTACAATAGAGCAGAAAATCGATAATATATATATATATATATATATATATATATATATATATATATAAACGGCAAGATGTTTGTGTGTGTGTCTGTTTATCTGTCTGTATGTCTGTATTTTTTTCAGCCCTTTTATTTTAGTTTTTGCTTCGTTTTTGGCTCTAAGTAGCTATAATTGTAGTTCTTAGTCTCAGCTATGAAACCGTTTACTCAGAGGACTTATTTAGCCTTCAAAATTCAGTTTACGAGGAAAAAAATCATATTTGATATCGATACCAGGAAATCAAAATTTGACTTACATCCATTCATTTTTCTTTCAGTCTACGGTTTTGCTTTAACTGGAAACAACTATTGCTTTTTAGTCTTTCATGCCAATGTCCAAAGAGTCTGAGCTCCATGACCATGGGTTAGTTTTAAAGCTTTCATTACACCCGAGCAACGCCGGGCTATACTGCTAGTAGAGAATATACATATGTAAATAAAAAAGTAAACATTAAGTTCAACACCCAATGGTGACAGTTTGTTTCACGCTTAATTGTCTTTAAGCATCTCCAAGTTTATATTTACATACGTTATATCCATGATGGGGATGTGCGTTGCGGTGCAGTGGATATCGACTCGGAACGACAAATCTGAGAGCCGAGTTCGAATTCCAGTTGAATTCTTGGCATTCACTTACGCACAAATACCCTTCGGAAAGGTATTAATCCGTCTCTTCCCTCCAGTTATGGGTTAAATAACAGGACAACTTGGGCTCTATAGCCTTGGTCGGCAACCAGTCTACCGCAGAAAGCAATGGCAACCTACTTCGGGATAATCTTCTGGCCATTCAGTCATGTCTCTTTCGAGACATGATCGCCTAAAGCATGTATCACGTGTGGCACTTGACTTATATCATTGATATCGAGAACTTTAACTCATAAATATAGCATACCTTAAAACTATATTTTATTATATATATATATATATGTGTGTGTGTGTGTGTGTGTGTGTGTGTGTATAAATGTGTACTCAATTATAGGCCGAGATTAAGAACAGTATAGTTAAATAAAGAAGACACAAGGAAAACTATATTTTTTCTCGCCTACGCGTTTCGTCCCGTGATTTAGCAGAGTTATGGGCCTGTAAGAAAAACATGGCATTTACTCAAATACAATTATCCATTAAAAATAACGTTTAAAGAAATAAAATAAAGAAATAGTTCAGATTTAATATTTATTTCCTAAAAAATGTTTTTGTTTACGTTAGTATATGAAAACGAGTCAGTCAGTTAAGTGCCATATGTGATACACATGTGGGTGATCATGTCCCGAAAGAGACATGACTGACTGGGCAGAAGAGTATCCCGCAGTAGGTTGCCGTTACTGTCTACGGTAGACTGGTTGCCAGCCAAGGATATAGAAGACAATCTGTCCTGCTATTTAATCCATAACTGGAGGAAATAAACGAATTAAGACATTTCCTAAGGGTATTTGCGCGGATGTGAATACATAGAATTCAACTAGAATTCGAACTCGGCTCTCCAATTTCTCGTTCCGAGCCGATATCCACTGCACCACAACGCACATCAGTGCCAAATGGAGTAGATATATTTCGAGAATGATTTGTATTAAGCTTTTCAATTTTTGATTAGTAAATATAGTTTGCACTTTATAACATTATCCCCTAATCGGATAAAAGTAAGGCATAATTTTAAGTTTTATATATTATAAATTATTATAATTAAAATTTTACAAAAACGAAAATAATTCTTCTAAAAATTCATTACTCAGAGATTTTTTATCTTAAGACAATATTTTCCATAACAAATCTTTTTTATAAAAGCAATAAAAGCATTTATAATTGCAATAAAACTATGACATTATTTAAGTAGAAAAGTTATTAAGCTTTTCTAATTAAATAATATCATTTTACTGCATTTTTATTTTCCGATTCGGACCAAATTTTCGGGAAATGATTAGCAGTTGAAAAAAAAATAATGATTTACATTCTCTAAGGAGTCCCACTTTTAGCTAATAAAAAAAAATTCGAATATAAATTTTATTTTTGAAAATTTCATGAAATGAATTGCGGGGGCGTAACATATGTAAAAAATATTTTTACCAAGATTTCCTAAAAAAAAAAAAATTCAAAAATAATTTCATCTATTTGTGAATAAGAACTGTAAGTTTCATTAAATTCCACAATTAATTGATTTTCCCAAATCAATGTGTTTTTTCACCGGAAAAATCGTAAAAACACAAATCGTAAATATTACATAGGCCTTCTTCTTCTATGTGCCTTGTGCTTTTAGAACGTAGACGATCATGGCTTTCCCACGTCTCACTATCCCACTTTCTTCTGTTACACCACGCAACCCCCGTTCTACCATCCACCTGATTCTTCTTCTTCTATGTGCCCTGTCCATTCAGGACGTAGGCGATCATGGTTCTCCACGTCTCCCTATCCCTTGTGGCTCTTAGTATGTTTGAGCCTGTTGCAACACCCGTTCCGTCATCCGCCTGATCAGACCCTGCAAATATGTTATCCGCTGCGTTCCTCTGTCTCTCCTTCCTTCTATCTGACCAGTCAGTATCAGGTTATCCAGGCTCTCTTTCCTCATTGCATATTCCAGGAACTTCAGTTGTCTCTTCCTGATGCTTAGTATTAATTTCCTTTTTGTTACCATTCTTTCCAACACCTCCTCGTTGCTTGCATGCTCAGTCCACGATATCCGTAGCATCCTTCTGTAGAACCACATTTCGGCCGCCTCCAGTTTTGTCCTCATTTTCGATGATATTGTCCAGCATTCACTGCCGTATTGAAGAATTGACATCACGTCGCAGTCTAGCACTCTTTTCTTCGTTTCTATTGAGATTTTCCTGTGTGTTAGTATTTTGCTCATCTTCTGGAACGCGTCCTTTACCATGCCAATTCGCCTTCGGATCTCCGTTTCGCCCTTTCCATCTTCTGTTAGAATACTTCCTAGGTACTTAAATTTTTGTACTTGCTTGATTCTGTTATCTTTTTCCGTGTCTGCAATCAGCACTGTATCGTCCGCATACCTTATGTTGTTCAGGTTGTGGCCTCCAATAACAAATCCTGGCCTGTCATCTAGGGTCCTCAAAATATTCTCGCTGTATAGGTTGAACAAATCCGGTGAAAATACACATCCTTGTCTTACGCCGCCTTCTATCTTTGTGTATCTACTGAGGTCGTTACCTGTCTGTATGCAGTCCGTTTGCTGCCAGTAGAGATTCTTGATTATTCTTATGTCTTTCCCGAAAATGTCGAGGCTGCCTAGCATCTCCATCAATTCTTTGTGTCGTATTTTGTCGAATGCTTTCGCGTAGTCAATGAAGCATAGGTACAAGTCTTTCTTCATTTGTAATGCCCTTTCAGAGAGCATCCTAATCATGAATATGGCGTTTCTTGTTCCAGTGTCTTTGACAAACCCGCACTGTTCCTGCCCTATCTCTGGCCTGATTCTGCATCTCGCTCTATTCATCAGGATTCTGACAATCAGTTTTGTAATGTGACTCATTTAGCTGATAGTTCTGTGTAGTTCGCACTCGTTTGCACCAGGTTTCTTCGGCAGCGCTATAAATATCGACTTGCATAGGTCGTCTGGTATTATTCCGCTGCTATAAATTTCGTTTATTATGTCAG
The DNA here is from genome assembly GCA_037127315.1 of Ascarosepion bandense. Classification (NCBI taxonomy): domain Eukaryota; kingdom Metazoa; phylum Mollusca; class Cephalopoda; order Sepiida; family Sepiidae; genus Ascarosepion; species Ascarosepion bandense. The sequence continues at coordinate 2,295,022 of JBBBDQ010000430.1, forward strand.
TAATCTTTTCTATGCCATAATCTTCTAAGGCTATCAGCAGCTCTATCACTATGCCATCTGGACCAGGTGCTTTGTTTCTGTTCATTTTGGCCATTACAGCTTCCACTTCGGATTTCAGTATTTCCAGTCCATCCATCTCCTTGTGTGTTCTCGGTTGTTCTCTCTTGTCGCAGAAGAGATCCTTTATATATTCTTCCCATCGCTGGAGTATTTCCTCTTTCTCTAATATGATTGTTCCTTCCTTGGATTTTATGCATCCTGTTGAGGAGCAGGTTTTTTGTCCTGTCTCTTTATGCATCTCTGCTTTGTTGTTACTGCTCAGTCTCTCTACTTCTGCGCATTTGTTGTTGAGCCATTCCTCTTTGGCTTGTCTGCATTTGTTCCTTATATCCCTGTGAAGTTTTTTGTACTCTGCTCCGTGCCTTGGCATTATTTTTTGTCTCCTTTGCATCATGTGGAAGATCTCTTCGGACATCCACTCGTTTTTTCTTCTGCGTCTGATTTCCTTTGTGGCTATGTTGTTCGCTGAGGTCACCATCGCTTCTTTTAGTGAATCCCATTTTGAGTACCCTTTTCCAATTTGTTCTTCATATTTCTTTCTCACGCTGTTATTGTATTCTTTCTGCAGGGTGAGATCGTCCTCTAGCGTGTCGTATTGCAGCCTTGGTGATATGCTGGGCTTCTTCAGTCTTCGGAGTTTCACTTTTAGTTTGCAGATGACTGGGACGTGGTCACTTCTGCAGTCAGCACCTGGGTATGTTTTGCATTGGACTACTGCGTTTCTGAATTCTTGTACCTGATTGGGTCCTTCAAATATCTCTGCTTTGTTGTTACTGATTGGGTCCTTCAAATATGTTATCTGCTGCTTTCTCCTGTCTCTTTTTCCCTCTATCTAGCCTGTTAGTATCAGGTTCTCGAAACCCTTCTTCCTTATTGCATATCCCAGAAACTTCAGCTGTCTCTTCCTGATGCTCAGTATTAATTTCCTTTTCATTTCCATTCTTTCCAAAATCTCATGATTGCTCACATACTTGATCCATGATATCCGTAGCATCCTTCTGTAGAACCACATTTCAGTTGCTTTAAGTTTTTCCTTCATCTTTAATGATATTGTCCAGTATTCACAGCCATATTGAAGAACTGACATCACATAGCAATCTTTTCTTTGTTTCTAGCGAAATTGTACTGCTTCTTTATACTCTACTCAGCTTCTGGAACGCGTCCTTTGCCATTCCAATTCGCCTTCAAACGCATAAAGAAGCATGATTTTAAGCAAAAGTTCAAGGGTGCTAGAAAAGATTAAAAACTTGATAAAAATAATAAAAAATACTTCGGTCTTTATTCTTAATAATAACATAAACAAGTAGAAAAAATTTGTTTTTATTATTTTTTTTTCACAATGCTACGCTCTTTTTCTCCTTTTTATTTTGTATTCTTTTTTTATTTTGTTTGTTTTTTAAACGAAAGAGTGGAGGTATCTATAAAAGAACGTACATGTGTACATATGTGTATAGAATAGTACGTATATATGTAACTTTAGAGATGTGTGTGTGTGTGTGTGTGTGCGTGTGTGTGTGTGTGTGTGTGTGTGATAGCTATATCTAATGTGGATAAGGTGGGTGTTGAACAACCACAAATGTGCCTGTGAGAAGAACACTCGCCTACCCGCGCAGACTGGTATCTGTACTTTTGGGACAGTAGCAGATGGGTAAATTATTATTATTGTATATATTTCAATATCAAATGTAGTGAAAAAAGAATATTTCAGCTTACGTATATGTGCGTTATGGTGCAGTGGATATCGGCTCGGAACGAGAAATCGGGGAGCCAAGTTCAAATTCCAGTTGAATTCATTACATTCACTTACGCGCAAATTCCCTTGGAAAAGGTATTAATCCGTCTCTTCCTTCCAGTTATGGGTTAAAAAACAGGACAGATTGGGTTTTATAGCATTGACTGGCAACCAGTCTACCGCAGAAAGCAATGGCAACCTACTGCGGGATAATCTTCTGCCCAGTCAGTCATGTCTCTTTCGAGACATGATCGCCCAAACGTGTTTCACGTATGGCATTTAAATGACTTATCAACGTAATGCGGCCGTAAGCCACGTATATACATGGGCGATGGGTAAATTGTCGCCATTTTATATTTTGCGCATGCGCGATGTTCGTTGTTTTTAATTTTTTTAACTGCATAGTTTGATTGTTTGGGTGTTAATCTGAGGACAGTGCAGGGAATTTGGAAAGATTTGAATGATATATCTACTCAACATGTTGGTGTTTGAAGTGATCACTAGTGATGTTGACGTTATGCCTCCATTAATCTTTATGCAGAGCCTTATAGTAAACATGAAGGCCTACATCAAGTGCCTTGTGCATGTAGTGCTACTCTAGGTCAAGAGGGGGTGCTGCTGGAAGAGCCTATGTTTGATAACAGGATTCTGCACCATGCCACAAAATCAAGAGAACTCAGTCGTGTCTGAGACAATTTCTATGATCACATAACCTCTTACGTGTGGCCACCTAAGTTATCAATAATCAAACAGATGCCACAATCAATTAACCACAGGTTATCTGACAGTTCTTTCAATGAAACCATCTTCAACGAAGCCAAAATACATTTGGAAACAGCCGTAAAAGATGGTGGATTTTCACTAATACTCACATACACACTGAGTCAGTTAAGTGCCATGCGTGATACACGACTGGGCAGAAGATTATCCCGCAGTAGGTTGCCATTCCTTTCTGCGGTAGACTGGTTGCCAGCCAAAGCTATAAAACTTAAGCTGTTCTATTAACTGGAAGGAAGAGATGGATTAATACCTTTCCCAAGAGTATTTGTGCGTAAGTGAATGCAAGGAATTCAACTGGAATTTGAACTCGGCTCCCAGATTTGTCGTTCCGAGTCGTTATCCACTGCACCACAACGCACATCCCACATACACCCTACACATCAGAAAAAAAGACAAGAGGAAAAGGATCATAAGACTCAATCTACCTTAAACGCAAAAAAATAATGTAAAAATAGACGTAAGATAAATATTGTTGTGGAACCCAGACTCACCTCAACATGGACTCACCCACTGCTATATTAATAGGTGTGTGATAGCAGTAGTGGGGGGAAACAGACAGTAGCACTGTGCGCATGACCGCAGTCGACTACCAAAGACTATACTGGATTCGTAAGCTCTGCTTACTGTACCTTCTTCTTTGTAACCTTTTCTGTAAATGCATCTTTCTTTAACCTACACCTCGTGTTCCGTGTTATATTTCTGTGGGCCCATTTTTGGCTCCACATCAAATATTTATTAAACTCACACACAACATTTTCCCCATCAAATACTATCCACAAGATATTCAGCAAAAACATAATAAAAATCAGTTGCAGTTGCAACGAGAAACATGATACAATAAAAATCATAGCAAAAAAACAAACAACTAGCACATATCAAAACCACCTGTAACTTCAAATACAAAAACACTGATGTCCTGTAAACAGCATTTGACTGCAGAACAATGTAATATACCAAGCCACTGTAAAATCAACAGATAACTAAGAAAAATATGCATAGGACTAACCCTGAAATCAAAGAAACTGCGCACCCAAAACATCCCTTACAAATAGTAAACACACAAACAGCACAAAGTTTTCTAAAAATATATGGGAAATTAAAAACAAAAACCAGATCACGGCAAAAATATGGAAAATAAAGAAAAAATTATCAGCCTACAACAATAAGTTCAAAAACAAAATGAACTCTCAAAAACTCATCTCAAAATGCAGACACAAAAATAAATATTGCTACATTATTTAAAAATTGCAAAAAAACGATCAAACATAACTAAAATAAATTAAAAAAATAAAATAAAAATGTAAAATAATTTAATTCAAGACAATAAATAAGTAAATCAAGTAAAAATTACATAAATAATAAATGAAATTTATAATTGTGACAATATACCGGAAAACCTAAGCAAATCGATTTCCTTAGCATTGCCTAAGTAGCCAGGCGCAGAGAGATGAGAACGCCACCGAACAATCAGATTAATAAATCACATAACAAAACTCATCATCCTAATTCTTTCAGTAAAATCATGCCAGAAATAGAACAAGAACAGTGTAGTTTCATCAACGATACTGAAGCAAGGTAGGCAATATTTATGTTCAGAATTTTATCGGAAAGGGCAATACAAATTCAGAAGAACGTGTTCCATAGACTACGCAAAGGGGTTAGATGTAAAGTACGACGCAACGGTTTGCTGGAAATGCTCGGCAACCTAGACATATTCGGGAGAGACATTAAAATAATCAAGAACCCTGTACTTGCAGCAAATCGCTTGCATGCCGACAGGAAATGAGTTCAGTAAATATACAAAAATACTTCAAGGAAACTGTAAAAAGAGGAACTGTAAAAAATTGTCTGTCCTTCAATATTGCGGCGAATGCTGGACAATTTTATCAAATATGAAGGAGAGACTTGAAGCAACTGAAATGTAATTCTACAAAAGGATGCTGAAGATACCACGGACTGAAAATGTGAGCAATGATGTGGTTCTGAAGAGAATTATAATAAAAGGAAAAAAATACTTAACATCAGGGAGCAACAGCTGAAGCTTCTAAGTCATGTAATGAAGAAGGACGGTTTCGAGAATCTTATACTCACAGGACAGAGGGGAAAGAGATACAGGGAAAGTAACGCATGACATACTTGATGGGCTTCAGTAAATGAATAGCAGAGCAGGGTTTGGGAAGAGTAACAAGAAAAAAGGGATAGAGAGATGTGGAAGGCCATGATCGCCTACGTCTACAAGGCACATAGAAATAGAATTAACAAATAAATTAACAAATTCACAAACTACCGACACATACAAGCAAACGTAATATTATCAACCAACAACAAATAATAACATGATCAATAATAAATAATGAATCAAAAAATGAATAAAAACCATTATAAAATTATCTAAAAAACTGCATTCGAATCCTCAGTTATTTCCACTGAATAACCCAGAGAATATTTCGAAACACAACTATTACCGCCCTAACACACATGACCTAACGATTGCGTATAAGAATAAGTATGGAACATACTGTCACCACTATATCTATCTATCTATCTAGATAGATAGATAGATAGATAGATAGATAGATAGATAGATATTGAACAGACTGGGATAGATAGATAGATATTGAACAGACTGGGATAGATAGATAGATATTGAACAGACTGGGATAGATAGATAGATATTGAACAGACTGGGATAGATAGATAGATAGATAGATAGATAGATAGATAGATAGATAGGTGTGTGTGTGTGTGTGTGTGTGTGTGTGTGTGTGTGTGTGTGTGTGTGTCAGATTAAGTACATTACAAATATTGTGTCTGCTTATTTGTCATAAAATTTGTTCGTACACACAGGTAATCTTTCCTGTATTAAAACTGAAAACTGTAAGAAATAGGCTGTAACTTTTACAGTTGATTTTATCATCATATTTCTTGATGCTCCCAAGTCCTTTCAATCTCCTTCCGAGATCATTTTCAAGGGTGTAAGTCATGATAACAAAAATAACCGCAAAACTGTGTTGCTAAAAATTTCTGTATTTTTTCTTCTTGCTGCGAATGTTACGTTTTACAGTTATTCTTAGCTTTTATTAGAACGTGAAAATTGTCCTCTATAGAATAGAATTATTTTTATGTTGTAATGTCATGGTCATACATGGATTAAAGCATGAAGAAATATTCTTTTTATCAACATTTTAGGACATTACTACAGTATTCAGAGCTTATTCTATTAATTGATGGCTTAAGTTTTTTAATGAATATTGCCTCGAGTATATGTAGTTTGTATTTGTTGTTTTCTTGGTGTAGGATACTCGTGTTATCGATCATATTTTTTTCTATTGTGAATGTAGACAGGAATGTTGTAGTAGATGTCTAGAAATGGACGAATGGTCAGACATGTGTAATGTAAGCCGTCTCGTTAATATAGTTGTTGCAAATCTAACATTTTTTTTCCTTTTTTGTCGGCTCACATGAGCCATCTTCAGAGAGGTTACAAGGACGTTAACATAAAAAGTTTAGAACCAAATTAAGAACAAATTATCCAAATGTTGGAGAATTTTTGTCTTTATTTTCACCTGAAATTAAAGCCAAAATACGATGTTTAGAACGGCCCATGATTAAACATAATAAACATTAATTGACTTTTATATTTAAGAGTATATATGTAGAAAATTATCTGCTGCCTCGATACACTAAATATATACAAACAAACCTACCAAGGTTTCACCTAAACGGATCTTCAGGGAAGGTTGATTGATTACTCGTCTTGGGTTTTTTCGTTGGGCTACGTACTGGCTCGGTCCAAATCGCTTTGGCTGATGTCCACGTGCTTAGCTCTTTCTTTTTTTACAACCAGGGTTTTACGAAACGAGTATAGTGATAAGTTTATATATATATATATATATATATATATATATATATATATATATATGCCAAGTCAGGATCAATTACGTTGCTGATCCTTCGTTAGGTTTTGTCAAGAATCTCAAGATGGACAGCAATATACCCGACCAGATATATAAACATTATTCAATGCACGGATAAATGGTAGATTTATAAATGGGAACGATTCCGCCGAGAAAAATTTCTGGCCCGATACGGTGACCCAATCTTCCTAGCAGTAGTTGTAGCTATAGATTTAATGTAGTTGTTCCACTTCGGGGCAGTTGAGAGAGTGAGGCCAAGAAGATGCAGTATGTTGCTCTCTGGGATGATAGCGTCGTCCACTCTGATGGAAGGTAGGAAAGTTTCTCTATGGTGGTTAAAACAGTAGTTTCGTTTAGGGGGCATTAAAATTTACGAGTCTTTGCCTACCCCGGTTCATCGCAGATTGTAGGTTCTTTTGAAGAGCAACAGCCAGGGTTACTTTGTAACCATTCGCAGTTTTACTATTGAGGCGGGAGTAAATGGTGGTGTAATCTTCATAGCTGCCTACTTGAGAGCTGATTACATCAGGAAGATCAGGAAAATTGTAGAGAATACGATTGAGCCTTAAGAGCTGTCCGCGTTCATAAGAAACTTGCCCGCTCAGAACGACCTTCATTTCTCGATTTGAAAGAAACGATTGGATTAAATAAAACAATCCTTCAGAAATACCGTAGACATGGAATGTAAATTCATCTGCCATTCTTTTATTTGTTTTCTGTGATAGCCATATTGTTTTTTTTATATATATTTTGAGATTTTGTCATTTGTACGTTTGTGGTGATACTGAGCAAAAGCGATGGACCGGATGTTTGCGCTTTCACAACCAAAAAGCAAATGACCAAAAGTGTCGCCGGTTCCGCGCAGATCTTCCGGTTGAAAACTAAAAATTAATTAAATATTAAATTTCTAGTTCGCGGGCCTACGCAAATTTTATTTATCAGCCAATGGGAAGCCCAGAACCAAATACAAGTGTGAAATCCCAAATGAGCTGCTGTGATCCAAAAAGAAGATATAAAAAGTGGATACAGAAAGCATCGCCAAGCAGACCGACTCGAGGAGAAGAGTAATTAGTATCTCCCTTGACATACGTCAAGCGGCTTACTTCGCTCGCCTCCCTTACCTCTTTCCTTCTTCCCTGCCTCAAAAACTACTTACTGATTTAAGGAGCGAATACATCAAAGACATTCCTTACTTACACGCTCCCAAATTCCTAAGCGTTAATTCTCTTTCAGCATTTTATTGCCATGAACATTTTAAACTCCGTTTGACCTATACTTCATGTATTACTTCAATTGTAAAAACATTAATTGATATGTGTATATATAAAATGTTATTTTTCTACTCAAATTGCCTTTCCTGATTTGTAATCATTTTATGACTTATAGTGGGCTATCTACAACAAGGCCTAATTCCGTTAACCTGCAACAGTATACAACTACCCTTCACTTGAACGGACTCTCCACTACTAACAGAAAAGAATAGATAAGCAACCCATTATACGTTCATGGTAGATATTTGGTTGTTGTCACTTGATGACAACATGTCTTCACAAATCTTCAGCCTCAGTCTCAATTTTCTTACAGACCGCAGTCTATTTTCTTTCTCAAATCTCTAATTCTTCCAACCACAAGCTCTTGTAATTTGGTAAGCCAATTATTATGAGCACTTCCATCAAGCGTGGTCCTGGTATTTTATATATCTATTTTTTTTTTTATCCTCTAAAAGTCCGCTGTCAGAGTCCCGTCTAAGATCTAACAGCTTTTCTTTTCAATGTTTACAACCACCAAATCATGTTTTTTGTTTGGATTGCGTGGGCTGTGTTGATCTTAGCGCTTCTTATTTTTACTAATATTATTATGAAGTATATTTAATACACTTCTCGTTTCTATACATCTATTGCGAAACTCTAGATGTATTTTTATGACACCCAAAGGTGAACCCTCATTTATCGCTCTAATTCGTTTCTAGTTCTCAGAGTTTGTAACTGATTCTCACCGCGCTTGAATGAATTGCCGCACCCAAAGCAATTCTTCATATTTAGATTAAATAGATTTCATGATGAAACAAAAAAGAAAGCGAAGAAGAAGAAAATAGTATTTAAGAGAAAAAGAGTTTTTTTCTTCTGACCTTTTCCCTTTGTGTACGTATGTTTGTGTGCGTACGTTCAGTGTAAATGAATGAAATATTGTTTAAACTATTTTAAAAGAAAAAGAAGCAGAAATAAGAAACAAACAAACAAACAAACAACAGACAAAAAATAGAAGCAGAATAAAAAAAAATTGACTAAAAGAAAAAGGAAAAATAAATAAACCAAAAGCAAAATTGTCATTTATTTTTTAATTTTAAAAATCTTATATTAAAAAAAAAAGAAAAAGAAAGAAAAATCCAAAGTAAAAAAATGTAATGGGCAATCATTGAAAGAAAGAAAGAAAGAAAGAAAGACAGAAAGAAAGAAAGAAAGACAGAAAGAAAGAAAGAAAGACAGAAAGAAAGAACGATAGAAAGAAAGAAAGAAAGACAGAAAGAAAGAACGATAAAGAAAGAAAGAAAGAAAGAAAGAACGATAGAAAGAAAGAAAGAAAGACAGAAAGAAAGAAAGATAGAAAGAAAGATAAAAAGAAAGATAGAAAGAAAGATAAAAAGAAAGATAGAAAGAAAGATAAAAAGAAAGATAAAAAGAAAGATAAAAAGAAAGATAAAAAGACAGAAAGAAAGAAAGAAAGAAATTACAATGCAACAAATTGAAGAAAGAAAAGAAAGAAAAATAAATAGGACAGAATTAAAAGAAAGAGAGAAATGAAAAAATGACGGCACGACGAGGACCAATAAATCAGAAAACTCTTGTAGCGCCCAACACTGGTTTTATTATCGGAATTGTCTTTCTCCTCGACTATTTGAAAACCAATGCTAAAGAATTCTTTATTTGCTTCTACTTAAATAATAACTGAGTGAGGGACATCGACACATGCCTGTCCTTGCACGAAAGTTAATGCAACTAACTGGAAATGCAATCTGAAATCCTCGCTCTAAACCGCTGGCCGTTACATCAAATTGCCGTAGTTTTTTCAGAAATAAGTAAATAAAGAAATAGAAAAAATATATCGCTAAAATATATAAATATTTTTAGGTATATCTTTTTCTTAACATATATAAATATGTAATGTGATCGATCCCGACCTGGCAGCTCAGATACAGTCACTTTCTCACCGGCGCAATGTGACTCCCTGTGTCCCTTCTAAAAATACTTTCACGGCTTCTGCTCAGATGAACTTAACCCACTGGTGCCTCCTATATATGAATTTACTCGAACCACAAGATTGGCAACTAGGTGTCACCTTTTTACTCTGACACTAATAAAATTCAAACGCAAATTCTACTCCACCAGCTTCTTTTCTCACACTTTCCACCCGTGGAATTCCCTTCTGTTTACTTGCTTCCCCGACAGCTACAGTCTTCGAGAATTTAAAGATAATAATCATCTATTTCACTAACCTGCATCTCTTCTCTCCTGCTCTTTTCTCTGTCCACTCCACTCTCATCAGTATTCTCATCCTTCTCTTACCCACTTCCTGACACCTCCTATAACCTGCCACTCTTTCTCATAACTTTCCTTCTATGTAACCCCCTGGAAAACAGTTGCAGTAAAATACCTTGCTTGGGTGATATGATTATAAAAAAGTATATAAATAAGCAAATAAAAAATTTTAAAAAACTCAATGCAAATGAATTCTACAAAATTATAAAAGATCAAAAAGAAATGCACAATTAATAAAAAAATTGATTATCCTCTTTATATAGAAATCTTGACTATCCATCTTGTTCCCCATCATATATTTTACATCATGTCAGAGTAGGTGATAATGCTAGATGACCCACCGCTAACAATTTGAAAGCTGACATTGGCCCTGTCAGCAATTTAAAAATTCACATTAGCACGGCAAACAATTTAATAGCTCGCATTACACGGTGAACAATTTGAATGTTTCCATTAGCAGGTTTAACAATTTAAACGTTCACAGAGCTGGTTCAATTATTTGAAGGCTCACATAGCATAGTTACATAATTTAATGGTTCACATTAGCACGGTTTAAAAGTTCGCATAGCAGGTCAAACAATTTTAAGGTTCACGCAGCAGGTTCAACCATCTAAAGGCTCACATAGCATAGTTAAAAATATTGAAGGTTCATATTATCACGATTGACAATTTAGAGGTTCACATTAGCTCGATCAACAATTGAAAGGTTCACATAGTACGGTCAACAATTTGAAAATTCAGATTCACATTAGCAGGGTAAACAATCTTCCGATTCACATAGCAGGTTCAATAATCTGAAGGCTCACATAGCATAGTTAAATCATTTGAAAGTTCACATTAACAGGTAAAAAATTTTGAAGCTTCATATCAACACGGTCAACAATTTAACGGTTCACATTAGCACGGTTAACAATTTAAAAATCCCGTACCACGGCCAGCAATTTAAAGGTTCACATTAGCACGGTAAGTAATTTGAAGGTTCACATTATTACGGTCAACAATTTAAAGGTTCACATCAGTATAGTAAAATACTTAAACGTACACATAGCAGGTTCAACAATCTGAAGGCTCACATAGCTTAGTTAAATAATTTGAATATTCGCTTTAGCAGTCGACAATTTAAAGATTTACATAGGTTTTGAGTTTGAATTTTGTTTAACGGTATATCAACCCCTGTAGGTTATTTAATGTCAAAAAGGTGGGGTTTTAAGGCATTTTTTGAAAATATTCGGTTATAGTGAGAAGGTTGATTTAGTCAGATTTTAATGAATTTCTTTTGTTTTTACTCTTTTTTTTTAAAAAAACTGAAAATGTCTTCTACGTTTTGTATTCAAAAATGTTTTGCTGAGAATAATCTTTTCCTTCAAAAATGTATCAGCCAGTCAGTTAAGTGCCATACGTGATACACGATTGGGCGATCATGTCTCGAAAAAGACATGACTGACTGGGCAGAAGATTATCCCGCAGTAGGTTGCCATTGCTTTCTGCAGTATACTGGTTGCCGACCAAGGCTATAGAACCCAATCTATCCTGTTATTTAACCCATAACTGGAAGGAAGAGACGGATTAATACCTTTCCCAAGGGTATTTGCGCGTAAGTGAATACAATGGATTCAACTGAAATTCGAACTCGGCTCCCCGGTTTCTCGTTCCGAGTCGATATCCACTAAAAGTGTATATATTTCTTTAAAAGTCTATTTCTATGTATATATTTCTATTAAAGTGTATTTTTATAATTTTATAATGTTTTGACTCCAGTTTGGTGGGGTTAACTATTTGCCCATAGCTGGGACCCCTAACAGGTGCTACCGCTCCGGGACAGAGTGGACCTGGGAACAACAGCTATTAAGAGGTGGTTTCATGCTCCTCACAACCTCCTAATCAGAGGCCTTGCTGCCGGATGCAGTTTACCGTCATGCCCAGAACCATTTAAATAGGATGGCTAAAGATTTTATTGAGTAATTTAATTGAGGGTCTTGACTAAGACTATCCTTCTTAGAATATTGTAGATTACTACTACAGAATCACAGAGAACTGCTCTAAATAACAAAAACCATATTAGTATACTTTCAACAGAAGAAAAAACTAAAATGGACATGCTATTGTGGTGTCGTGAAAATACGATACAAACAAATGATTGGTTAGTCCGAGTGGCAAAGACTAAGGAACACACGATTCAATCAACAATGAGGTTTATTGTATTAAAGGTACAAATATTAAGAGTCCACACAATAGTCACTATGTACCAAAATGGAGCGTAGAGTACTTCCGTCCGTTCCTGGTTGTCTTTCGGTTATCAGCTCGCTCGTCATCTACTGCGTGGTGTATTTATAATGGGTGACAGTCCATTACTAGGGGGAGACAGGTTCTTCCATTGCAACAGATATGTAGCTTGAACAAAAAATAATGACATAAGGAGAATGTTTCACTTATACATCTTCATCTCAATAACGTTCACATGGTGAAATGAAATTTCAAGGAGATAATTCTGTGAGTGTTAACCACTTCAAGTCTCCCAACCGTTATCTCTCTTTCATATTCTCATAATATCTACCTATATCTCTACTTCTATACCCTGAAAACAAACTCATTTAGTAACCCATTACCTTGAGTGACTCTTTAGGCATAAAAATCAACATCTACGAAGCGTTTAAAGAAATATGACTCAAGATAAACATTTCTAAAACAGAAATTATGATCTGAAATTGGAATGAAAACAAAGACGCACACCTGAATCCATCATAATCAAGCCAGGATGTGGAATTAGTAAATACTTAGTATTTGTCTATATTTTTAAGATGATGTTGTATTTATAGTATTTACATTATTCTAACTATTTTCTTCCATCTTTGTTGCCATTTGTACGACGTTTTGGCCGTTGTACGCTCCGGCCTTCTTCATCCGTAGCACCTGAAGAAGTCCGGAGCGTACAACGACCGAAACATCGTACAAATAGCAAAAAAAGATGAGGACAATAGTCCGAATAATGTAAATATAGTAAATACTTAACACTTTAAGTAACTTGAAGTATGGAGCAGTTAAAACAAATTTAACATAAGAAAAAAGCAAGTTGAACATAGACTAGGATGCACTAGGGATAGTTTTGCCCTACACCTCACATTGCTTAAAAACAAAACAAAAAAGTTAACGTGAACATTCGAGTTATATCCTTAGATATCCTCGTTGGGTCGAGACTTTCAAATTGATATCATGCATAATTCTAAACCTGTTCAAAAATGTCTGAACTGCCAGCTGCAAACAACAGTTTTTCTCAGATCAATAATTAAAATGGCTCTGATTGAGTGAAGCTTGTGGATCATGACGATGACCTCACTCCTTCGAACCTTGTGGCTACAAATTCACAAACAAAGAACTATAACAAATAACGGAAACCAATTCCCTTAAAGACTTTCAACAGTAGCAACAGCTAAAATGGATAGCACATGTAACTCGAAGAGAAAATAATGACATAATCAAGATGATGATGTTCCACAAAACTTCTTACCAATGGTTAAGAAGGAAACCTCCTACTAAAAAGATTGATAACAGATACTGGACTTAAGAGACCTATTTTCCTGAAAAATTGATTTACGAGAAAGTGTAACCCTATTTTCAGATGGTTGGTATTAATTTTCAGTGACGTTCAAGATGAGAAAAGATTTCTCTAAAATTGGAGAATACAATTATTTTTTGTTAGGTAAAGTAGCTGAAATGTTAGCAATGGGAAAATACAGATTCAGAATTAACTTAATTTCTTAAGGGAAGTAAGCGAATTTATCAAAGCTAGTTAGTCAAAATATTTGTGAACGGGCTTTGACTATTTCTGACCCTAGGTCAAAATACGGCCTTGAGGATTTCCTGTGTACTGATTACCAGGACAGCTGATACGAACAAGCAAACAATAACAGGGAGTGGATTTTCCTCTCCTTCCCCTGGAAGTTGAAATGTTAAATGATATTACTTACAAGATAGTAAGTCATATATATATATATATAGGGAGGGGAAAATAGAAACATCATATCTAACTTCAACACCCCAGTTTTTAGTCTTTTCAATAAAACTGGGGTGGAAAACGGAATTAGTTAGAGCCCTGTGTTTGGAATTAGAAGTTAGAAATAAATAAGTTGGGAGAAGTTATTTAAAGGCCGGTTTGAATAATACGGTCGGACTAAAACGGACGTGCTGCTAAAAGACAAATAAACCCCAAAACTTTGTTACTGAATTAATTTTAAAATATCAGCCAACTGTTGAGTGTGACCATCTTTGACTTGCTTCTAAATATTGTATTTATTCAATATATAAATATATATATAAATCTATATATAAATCTATATATAAATCTATATATAAATATATATAAAAATCTACACCGTGTCATTGCGGTTTTAAATCTGGTTTTCGTTATTAATCCCTCGTGTGTCTGAGCCAATATCATCAAGTGACAACAAGCAATCCTGCTTTGGCTAATCCGAGATCAAAAACAAAGTGTGGCCGGAATCGACCGAAGGTCAGGAAGGTTGGGTGGACTCAGGTCGTGTTAAAAAGAGTTTACAAATTTCAACCGACAGCAGTACAGGCTGCTCGATCAATGAATGTCGATCATTTTATTATAAAGAAACGGCTAATATTACCTTTACCATTTGTGTTAGTGTAGATTGGTCGGTTCAGTTACGTGCAATAGGTGATCTACCCTTAGGAGATCATGTCTCGAAAAGGCATTAATGACTGGGCAGAATATTTCCCCGCAGGTTACCATTACTTTCTGCGGTAGACTGGTTACCAACCAAGGCTATAGAAACTAATCTGTCCTGCCATTTATCCCACAGCTAGAGGGAGAAGAGACGGATTAATAACCTTTTCCGAAGGGTATTTGCGCGTAAGTGAATCCAAGGAATTCAACTGGGATTCGAACACGGCTCACAGATTTCTCGCCGATATCCACTGCACCACAATGCGCATGATTCCTTAATTTTAGAAAAGTTTTGTTTTCTCAATGTAGACTATAAATCTAATTTGGTGTTTTACTGCGCTTTAAGTCCGAATATAGAAATTGTTAATCCACCCACAACTATTGAACAGATGAAGAGGCTCATCCCTTGTTCCCTGTTTAGGATGTGGTTTCCGGATTTCTTTTTTCCAAATCTTTTCACTCTTACGTAGCCCCCTGCACGTCAGTGGCGTTACCGCCTTGCTCGGAGTGATATGATTAAAAAAAAAATTGCGAAAGTTTCATGCATAGAGATTATTCTCCGAAAGATGTATCTACACAGAGAAGATCACCTGTCTAGTCTGGAAAGCTGTAATCAATAAAAGGTTGTATTTTAGAGTGTTAGCAGCACAAAGGAATAATTTGGAGTATCGACTAATACCAAATAGAATCTGACGATAGTCTTTCAAGCTATTTCCTTTATTTTTTCAGAAAAAAAGAACGCAAAACCACTTCTAAAAAGAAACACATGAAAATACACGTTTCTTAAAGATTTCATCTACATACATCGTATTTCTCATCCCCCTTCTTTTGCTGCCATTATAACTTGGCATGCCTGTTATGTATTGTCTTCATCAGTCATCAGAGAGTCAAACTGAAAACTGGAACGTTTTCGTATATCTTCGTTCCTTTCCGAAGCCAGATCAGCAATTTGACATGACCAGCAATCGTGACAGACTATTACCATGGCAGATAGAATTTCATAAAAAGAAAATTTAGCTGCATATTACCCAGCCGTTTCTAATTTGAAAGTGAAATGCAGTTTTAAGTGCGCCATCACAAATTACCCTTTTAAATTTTAAAAGTAGGTGAAGAATTTCAGCTTTCTTCCCAAAGGTATTTCGGCACAACACGAATCTCTGTAGACACACAGAAACCATACACTTATCAGTTTGTAAAATCTTCGATAGTCAAATTGCATAAACAACGATTCTAATAAATAGTTTACTTTATAAACACAATAAAAAGTTTGTTTTTTTTTTCCTTGTCAAAATTTACTTCCAACTGGAATAGAGCAGATGTGGCTATGGGACAGATAAGGAATATTTTAAATATTCTTGACTAATAAGATAGAAAGTAACAGCCAATAACATGCTTAGAAATTATTAATTCGAGATTGGATCAAAAAGCATTTGGACTGTTGTTATGCTAACTGAGGTAAAGTACGCAGTGGGAAGCCGTTTAGCGCAGGTTGACCTTGAAATCTGTAAGGCGTACAGACTACGTTATAACATTTTCGCTTACTTCCGTTGTTTATAGCTGTGATTGGAAAGAAAATGTGCCAAATACGGCCGGCTCACTACACCACAGAGGTTCAATGACTTGTTCAGCAGCATTTGGCCAAGAACAATGTAATAAAATGCCTGTCGGAAGGTACTTACCTCAATCTGTACGAACTCAGGTAACATGTAAGGTCCTGTTATGTGCGAAAAAGAAAAGAAATATGGCGGCCGCGCCTGATTATATGCTGGCGAGTCTCGCGAAGTAACGTGAAATTCCGTTCTTCCTATACAAATAAAATGCTGCCAGCTTGCATAAAAAGCCTTTGTTTTTGAAGAAGGGTCGTTCTTTAGAGTTGTGTACGTACAATATTGAGACGTGACGTTTAAAAAGAACAAAAACCACATACAACTTTCCTCGGGTGCGACAATCACCATATTCCCCAGGTCTCGCCACCTTATGAATTTTCCAATTTCCAAAAACTAATGAAGACCTACTTTCAATGAACAATATTTCAAGGAAATCGACGGGCGTCTCCTCGCTATCCTGAAAAAGAAATTCTAGGAATGCTTCAGTCAATAGCAACATTTCTGGATAAAATGTGTGACGTCGAAAGGGGATTAATTCGAGGGAGATTAAATGCCGAATTTATGTGTGGTATTTTTCTTGTTACAACACCAGTGTAGATACGTTTTTTAATCAGACCTAATATTTGTTTAAGAATCACTAAGTTCTTGTGTACGTCATGAAATATATCTATATGTTCTTAAAATTATGCAAATGAAGATATTTTATATCCTTAGAATCAGAAACTAATTTAATACGACACAAGGCTACATGAGAAAAGAAACGGAAGCAGTAATAAGTAAATATCCGTTGTTTGTATTTGAGTCTATAGACATTTATTTGGTCTTTCGGTCGGTAAGTATGCGTCGTTAACATTTGAATCTAAGCATATACATGGTTCTGGATAGGTATATATTGGTCGTTTACATTTGAACCCAGAAGCATTTGGATGGTTCTGGGATATATTTACATTTGAGTCTATAAACATTTATTTGATTTAGGGAAAAGTAAAACTCTAGCTGTTCCTCTACACATTTAATTTTGAAACTCTCTTTACCTGACCTTCGGGCTAGGATCAATTTTTAATCTCTACTTTTCTCTTCACTGTCATGTTTCAGCCTTCGACCAATTTTCGGTTTCTTAATATTTTCATCTCAAGCAGCAAAGCTGAAGTTTATGTGACACGTAATGAGGAAGGGGGCTTAGAGAATCTGATACTCGTAGGTCAGATAGAGGGGAAAAAAGACAGGAAAAACAGCTCGTGACATATTTGATGGGCTTAAACAAATGGATGGCAGATCAGGGTTTGGGAGAAACAATAGATAGATGTGGATGACCATGATCGCCTACGTCTTGAATGGACACGTCGTATGAATGAAGAATACATCCTCGTGCAAATTAACTGAAACAAAATGAATGTTTTCCTAGGATTTTTTCACACTTTTTCTGACCACGTATACGTCGTCTCTTGTTGACGTTTTTCTCTTCTGACCGCATTTTCCTTCACATTTTGGACTTATTGATCCAGTTTGTTTCTTCGCCTTGATGACACGACTGATAGTTGAAGGCTGACACCAACAATATCACCGATCTCTTTGTAAGGCTTGCCAGTGTGTTTGTGCAGTGTTACAATTTTCGTACGCTTCCTTTGAATAACGTCCATTGACAGTGTCTGGACGTGATAAAAATCTGATGCAATCACTGATAACGCAATAGTTTTCAAGGCCAAGTAGATTTCATCATACACCCCGAAAACAGATTCATATTACTGCACCCCACTGCAAATGACCTAATCTGAGGAAAAAATAAAAATCGATTACACCCTGTCACTCCAGTGGGTCTAAAACTGACCGTATGGTAAAAGAAAGAAAACTAAAGCAGTTGTTTCAATTTGTACAAGGGTGTATCTATTCCCAGGAAATCAACAATTCCTCAGAACTAAAGAAGAAGGGTTGGTGTATGCTGACGCCAACTTGACAGCGGACGCTGTTTTTTTTTTTTTTTGTTTTTTTTTTTGTTTTTGTTTTTATTCATTTACGTTGCTCGGATGTAATGAAAGCTTTAAAACTAATCCATGGTCCTGGAGCTCAGACTCTTTGGACGTTGGCACGAAAGACTAAAAGCAATAGTTGTTTCCAGTTAAAGTGAAACCATAGATTGAAAGAAAAATGAATGGATGTAAGTCAAATTTTGATTTCCTGATATCGATATCAAATAAGTTTTTTCGTCGTAAACTGAATTTTGAAGCCTAAATAAGTCCTCTGAGTAAATGGTATCATGGCTGAGACTAAGAACTACAATTATACCTACTTAGAGCCAAACCCGAAGCAAAAACTAAAATAAAAGGGCTGAAAAAAATACAGACATACAAGCAGATAAAGAGACACACACACACAAACATCTTGCCTTATATATATATTATCGATTTTCTGCACTATTGTAAGAACTGCAACCTTGAAACTTCTGAATATCGTTTTTTATGTCTTTGTCTATGAGTGTATCAAATTTGATTCAAATTGGACCACTCCTTCTATAACCCGATTTTTTCGATTATCTATTTTCGATATTTATCGGGTGTACCTCGACACAAAACCTAGCTAAGAACACTCACAGACGCGTATAGTATAACTGTAAATTTTCAAGAAAATCGGTTCAGCCGTTTCGGAGTCTATAGTAACGGAGACACACACACACAGACAAAGTTCCATTTATAAATAATTTTAGATGGGCTTATTTTTTTGTCCTTGGCCAGCAGGTACGCGTATGGCCAAACGACGTTAAATCTTTCTTATTGTCATATCCTTCCACCATGATGAGATGTAGATGAACAGTTAACTGGTCCCTTTTGGTGGAGTGCGTTACTCCTATGAAGATGATTCAATCAGCTTATTCAACACCCTAACTGACAGGACTGGATATTTAACTATTTCTGATAAGTACCAGCATGTGCGTTGTGGTGCATTGGATATCGGATCGGAACGAGAAATCAGGGAGCCGAGTTCTAATTCCAGCTGAATTCATTGCATTCACTTACGCGCAAATACCCTTGGGAAAGGTATTAATCCGTCTCTTCCTTCCAGTTATGGGTTAAATAATAGGACAGATTGGGTTCTATAACCTTGGTCGGTAACCTGTCTACCGCAGAAAGCAATGGCAACCTACTGCGGGATAATCTTCTGCCCATTCAGTCATGTCTCTTTCGAGACATGATCGTCCGAGCGTGAATCACGTATGGCACTTAACTGACTGACTGACCGGCAGTCGGTGTTCGAAACCAAGTTAGATGTTAGTTTTTTAAAATGCTGATTTTCTAAAGAAACGTGCCTTCAAGATTTAGAGGACTATCGCAATATAATTTTTTGACCTTAACCATAACACAGCATGGTATACTAAGCAAGTCATTGTAACTTCACGATCATTTCATTAGCTGTATAGTCGTCACTTGTTTTGATTTCAGAGTTCTCCTTCTCTTAGACTTGTTGCCACCCAAGGCTGAAGAGCCCAACATTTCCTATTATTTAACCTATAGCTGGGGAGATTCATTGATTCATATTTTTTCTAATAGTATTGTGCCAAAGTGAACGCAACGAAGCTCAACTGGAACGTAAGTTCGTTTCTCCAATTTCTTGTTCCATTACACCATCAGTTCATACCCAAAATTCACTTCACGAATTTCTGTACCGTTCGAATTTTACTATATATACGGTAAAAACATACTAATCTCACTAAATACTTTTATACTCAATACCAACCTCTGTAGAGTTTAACAATGAATGAGTAATTTATCCTCCCTGTCTGGCTGATGACGATGTTCAGAAGAATGAAATGCCGAAGGATTCATTCGCAAAATCTCTTTTCCAGTAGAGATGATTTTGTTCCATATAGAATAAAAGAACAAGAATCGAAGAGACTGAAGATGACAGTTGACGTTACATTTTAATTTCTGAAGATCGTAGTTGCCGGAAGCGAAAAAGTGCAACAAAAGAAACTACCGGGTAAAGCTGCTGATATCTGCCTATAGGACAGACATGTGGATTCGTCCGAAATGTAAGAGTTCAAATTCCACTATGATCGATTTCTCAAGGGAGATGACTTCTTGATAATATCGGCCTGGGAAGACAATCCTAGAACCGTTTTAAAGTGCCTGAAAACCATATTACGAATTGACCCAAGCCTTGTGAGTAAGATTGGGCAAATGAAACTGTTCAGAATCCGTTGATGCTATCATGAAACGCCAAGTCATTGTAACGGAACCTTTGAATGTAGTAGCTTTGATAAACTACTGATCAGGCCATATTGTGCCTTCTCTTTTAGATTAAGGATGTGATGTAGTGGATATCGGCTCGGAATGAGAAATCGGAGAGTCGAGTTCGACTTCCAGTTGAATTCCTTGCATTCACTTATGCGCAAATACCGCTTGTAAAAATATTAATACACTAGTTATTGGTCAAATAACATTACAGACTGGGTTCTATAGACTTGGTTGGCAACCAGTCTACCGCAGAAAGTGATGGTAACCTACTGCAGCAAAATCTTCTTGCCCAAGCTTTATCACTAATGGCATTTAACTGATTTAAGAATTACTCTACATAGTTAAAGCTTGGTTCCTGTGTATTGAAAAATTACGAATGCGTCAGTGTTGGCGTCTGCAGTAGGGATTAGTCAGACATCTTTGTGACGGGTATACTAAAAAAACGAGCAGCCAGCCATAATTTACATCTTGAGCCTTCTACGATTTCCTTCCTTAACTGTTGGAAACTACCATCGAAAGACATTTCTCCTTTGATTTAAAAACGCTAGTCATTACACATTCGTTTCTAATCCTAAGGATACTCACATATCTGTTGTTTCCTCTCATTTTGCCAACAAGACAATACATTTCAAGATATTAACAAAACTAACTGCATTTACTTCTTTTGCACCAATTAATACCTGTCATAAAATTCGTTGTTGATTATAAAAATAACAGTAAAAATCCAGTATTAATTATAGGTTCATATATAATCTAGGGATGTATGATGTGTGTCGTCAATAAAGCGGTCGACCCTGCTTTACTCAGGTGAATTGGCATGCAGAACTGTACTGGCCTACGACCAGCATTCAATTTACACATTGCTCCAAGAAGTCACATAGCCAATGCGACGGCTACACCCCCCCCGGTCAACGGCATCGACCTGCCGGGGAAATTCTGTAAGAATAGTCGGAAAGTTTTTCTGAGCCGACTGCCACAAGGGAACGCCTTTCCTCTAACCATTACTCGGTGTAAGCTTCAGAGTTCAACGGCTTTATCAGTGAGCAGAGGAACTTTCGATAAGAGAGACGGGGTAACTTCAACATACCCGGTGCAAAAGAAACCGGCAAGCTATCGCATTATTTTATTTGAATGTCACTTTGAACATCAGTTATAACAGAAATAAGAGGATTGGCGACCACAGACGTGAAAAATGCGCCAACAGTATGAATGATGATGATAACCATGCACTCATTATCGGCTTATAAAAACATTGCAATCATTGGAGGCATCAGTGACTTAAGCTCATCCGAGCAGAAGCCATGAAAGTATTTATAGGAGAGACAGAGGGAGGCCACATTTCGACGATGGGAAAGTGGCTGCAGACGAGTCATTTAATTTCGTTTGTAAAATAATGTTTTTACAAATACGTTATTTTGAGGTTCACTTTTTATTACTTTTGGGGGCAAAACATTTGACACTCTGGAAGAATGTTAGACTTTGAAAAAATAGTAGCTACTCAAGCATCTACGCATCGTTCATTCAGTACTGAATTAGAACACTCTCACAACTGGCGTTTGAATACATGATATATCACACGCTAAAAGTTTGCTACCTTCTACCGAGCGAAGAATCGCTGACTGAGGCCAATTCGGTCGGGTTTCAATCCTGGGTAAAAAGCAATCAGATGTCTAACCGTACTGATGAGCTGTGATACAGCGAAACAGATCTGTCTGCGGATGACTATAAAAATATATACATATATATATATATATATATATATATATATTAGTTAGTTTTTGGTCATAATTAATTTAGACCAGTACACAGCTGTATTAAAAAGAGTTAAATACAATTATATTGTAGAACTTTTGGATATTTTTCATTTTGAAATGAGTTATTTCCGCGATCAAGGTTTCAATCTTTCGTTACCTTCAGGCGATTTGCAATAAATGTTATTTCAAATCGCCTAAAAATACCGAAAGGTTGAAAGCTAGGTCGCGGAAATAACAAAATGAATTAATTTACAAATGAATTAATATATATATATATAAATACTGATGAAGAGAACCAACAGTTTTACAATTCCGAGTTCTATAGCATTTCCTTCTTTGTTTTTTTGTTTTTTATAAAAGTGCTCAATACAACAAATATTGTAAAGTATAATATAATTAAATTTGTTTTTTTTTATGTAAAATTAATATAGTTTACATTGCGACATGGAAATTTCTATGTTTCGAGATTTTTACCTCTTCATCAGGCAATGTTAGCTCATTGTTGTGAAAATGATTTTCATTTGAATATAAGAAACAATACGTTTGTTATTTGTGGATGTGGAAAGACGGAAGAATTTATGCTTGTGTTCAACTGAACTAAAAAGATTCACTTTAAATTTGAAAAAAAGTTTATATTTTTGGGGAATACGTGATTTCTTCTTTTAATCTTAACGGCAAAAGTGTCAGTCAATCAAAACCCCTTTTTAGACTCCATTTCTGTTGATGTATCCATCATTGTTACAATTTTGTTTCTTTAGTTTTCTCTGTATCTCAACATTTTCTAAAACAAAAAAGAAAAGAAAGAAAACATTTTATATTTTGGATCTAACTTAAAGGGACATTTGTGTGTAATTATACTATTTTTATTTCGATTCAGAATGCATTTTATTCTAAATTTTTCTAAAACTCTTAATTTGTAAATAACACTTTATTAATATCTATTTATTTATTAAAAATATTAAAATTCATTTTATTATTTTTATAAAATCTATTATTATTATTATTATTATTATTATTATTATTATTATTATTTAATACAATTCTTAATGCCGAGTTCGAATTATTGTAATGCCTTCACTCTTTCGACAAAAACCCAATGACCATGAAAAGTGAAGAGCTTACAATAATGCCCTCACGAAACATCAAAGTCGGGAGGACTGAAATAACACCACTCAGCCAAGTGACAAGTTTCTAGAGATATGAATTTTATTTACTTTCTATCCTGATCTTGATATTAAACAGTTTATGACAAAAAATCGACTTGCCTAAAATGCCTTTGAATCAGTAAACTACTGAAAAATACAGCAATTTTAGTACTAAACAACATTACAATTTAACACTATGTATATATCACGAAATTATAGAGAAATTTAATAAACTGGCATTAACCGACATATTTGAATTTTCTTTGTTTTAACATTATTTTTAATGGTTACTCGTATTGGAGTGGATAGTATGTTTTAATAATTAAACAGTGCATTTTTATAATTTCTGCAGACCTAAATTGTTCGGGAAATGTTTTTTGAAAAATATTTATCTCCCGACAGGAACCGAACCTGTATATTTCCAATACTGGAGAGACACCATCATGAGATCTACCATGTCTTATTACCTGACTACAGAAGATGTCTTGGCAGGCAAAGCTGAATAAATAACATTTCTTGAACAATTTTGGCCGGTGGAAATGATAAAAATTCACTGTTTAATTATCAAAACAGACTTTCCACTACAATATGAGTATCCATCCATTTAAAATAATATATATATATATATATTGTCATTGTCATCCGCAGACAGATCTGTTTCGCTGTATCACAGCTCATCAGTACGGTTATACTCCGATTGCTTTTTAACCCAGGATTGAAATATTTTCTTTCTCTAATATTAATATCCTGTCTTTGAATTTTATGCATCCTGTTGATGAGCATGTTTTTTTCTGTTAGTTCTTCTATTTTTCATGCGTATCTACTTTATCTGTAATACTCATTCCTTGTATTTCTGCACATTTTTCATTGAGTCATTCCTCTTTATCTCGCCTGCATTTGTTCCTAATTTTCTACAGTGAGGTAGAAACAAAAAGTGAAAGAGAAAAGAGAGTGAGGTAGAAACAAAAAGTGAAAGAGAAAAGAGAGTGAGGTAGAACAAAAAGTGGAAGAGAAAAGACAGCGAGGTAGAAACAACAAGTGAAAGAGAAAAGAGAGTGAGGTAGAAACAAAAAGTGAAAAAGAAAAGAGAGCGAGGTAGAAACAAAAAGTGAAAGAGAAAAGAGAGTGAGGTAGAAACAAAAAGTGAAAGAGAAAAGAGAGTGAGGTAGAAACAAAAAATGAAAGAGAAAAGAGAGCGAGGTTGAAACAAAAAGTGAAAGAGAAAAGAGAGTGAGGTAGTAACAAAAAAGGCAGAGAAAAGAAATTCCTGTGCAATGTCCGATATTGTGCGCTTTACCTTGCAATCCTTTTTCCGTTTCCTTTTCATCGTGTTGAGGATTTCATTTGCCATTTATTCTTTTTTTTAATTGTCTATTTTTAGTTTATTCTTCTAGACTCCTCCATATTCCTATCCTTCTTACGTGTTTTTAAAACCTGGTGTTGGTTATTACCTAATCATTCGCCGTTAACTATTAGACAAGTTCCTCAGCGTTCATTACGGTTTGCTCGTCCAAATTTGCTATTTCACCATCTCTCTCCTTGTTTAATATAGCATTCAGGCCTTCCATGACGATTGTAATTTTTTGCCTTTTGCATTGAGATTTAACATTGTCTAAACTGTTTAATTTCTTCTTCTATGATGAATATATTAAAAGGCTTCCCTTTCAGTTTAAATACACGATTTTTTAAAATAAATATTTTCGTGTCTTGGTCTAATATAAGTCCTTCTGCTCTCTCTTATACTACATCGCTTTAAATCCCTAAAAGCAATATTCTCTGTACGGAGGAATGGTAAGCTTATAAATGTGTAAGATAGATTCTGTCGTGAAAGCTTGTCTCGCACGGCACGGTGAACATACTTTCCTGCCAGAAGCCCAAACTATTGATTCAATATAACCGTTCGACTTCATATCAGAAGAAAACGTTAGAGGGAAGAGAGGCAATATATTTCTGTTCTAGAGGTTAGCATCAGCTATGTTGGAAACTACCATCGAAAGACATTTCTCCTTTGATTTAAAAACGCTAATCATTACACATTCGTTTCTAATCCTAAGTATGCTCACATATCTGTTGTTTCCTCTCATTTTGCCAACAAGACAATGTTGATTTAGGGCAAAAAGGTCCTCTTATTTGATTAATAGAAAGCAGTTTCGCTTTAGTGGCGTTAAAATTAACAAGTGATGTTTTGTATCAGTTAACAACAGATTTTCGACATCTGCTGCCGAGTTGACTCGACTGAAGATGTCAGATTTACCATTAAGACAGGACAAGTAAATACTTGTGATATCGGCTTAGATATTGTCGAGAATCGATGATATCTGGAAGATCTTTGATTAATTTTAGGAACAAAGTAGGTCCAAGATTCTAAACCTGGAGGATACCCGCTTTAATGTAAAAGGATATAGAAGAGTAGCCGTTCAAGACAACTTTCATTTCGCGATGTGATAAGAAATATTTAACTAAATGTTTTAAAAAATCAGCCATAAACACCTCAACCCTGCAACTTTTAAAAAAGACTAGCATTTCAAACCCTGTAAAATGCCTTCAAGATATCCAAATAGCTCGACCATTTCCATTTTTACTTAAAGTTTGGCATAAAAGAAGCGAAAGCCATATTATTTGTTTGAAAGCGCCGAGCGCTGAGCAGAGTTGATTAGAGCCTCTAAAAGCAAAAAAAACTAATAGGTCAATAGTTCGAAGAAACAGACGGTTTGTCCGAGTACTTGAAAACAGGAACAACAGAAAAGAATTTCAAACAAGCTGGAAAGCATGAAATAGTAAGACGTCTATTATAGAGTACCGGGAGAACAGTGATACCGTCGGGTCTAGATGTTTTGTGAGGATTAAGTTTAGAGATGATAGCAGAGATCTTGAAGGAGTTGCATGCATATCCCGAAAGTCAGAAAAAGTTTCTCCAGATGAGTCCAGAAATGAATTGGAAGAGAATTTATGAGCAAAGCATTTTGCTTTATCAGTAGAAGATAGCATTTCAAAATGATGAAACGAGGGACTGGGGAATTACTCTTATTTAATACACTATTACAGAGCCTCCAGTCGTCGCGAGAACTATTTTAGTCGCTATACGGTTCCTCATTTTACCAACGAACAAAGACTTAGCCACATTAAAGACAAGTATGCAATTATTACAACCGGACACAAAGAGGTTGAGATGATGGACGAAACTGAAATTCTAAACTTGCTTTTGACATGTTGAAGTACTTTGTGGCATCTTGAATTTCACACTGAGAGGCTGTACTTTTGCGTGTCGTATGAATTTATAACAGTCAAGACTATAAAATATAAGCCCGTTAACATTTTTTTGCTCAGTCTTTTCTGTTCTTCACAATGTTCAGAAATATCATTGTCTTGTTCATGTAAATCATTTATCAGCAATTAACACAACAGAAAGAGAGCGAGGTAGAAACAAAAAGTGAAAGAGAAAAGAGAGCGAGGTAGAAACAAAAAGTGAAAGAGAAAAGAGAGTGAGGTAGAAACAAAAAGTGAAAGAGAAAAGAGAGTGAGGTAGAAACAAAAAGTGAAAGAGAAAAGAGAGTGAGGTAGAAACAAAAAGTGAAAGAGAAAAGAGAGCGAGGTAGAAACAAAAAGTGAAAGAGAAAAGAGAGTGAGGTAGAAACAAAAAGTAAAAGAGAGTGAGGTAGAAACAAAAAGTGAAAGAGAAAAGAGAGTGAGGTAGAAACAAAAAGTGAAAGAGAAAAGAGAGCGAGGTAGAAACAAAAAGTGAAAGAGAAAAGAGAGTGAGGAAGAAACAAAAAGTGAAAGAGAAAAGAGAGTGAGGTAGAAACAAAAAGTGAAAGAGAAAAGAGAGTGAGGTAGAAAAAAAAGTGAAAGAGAAAAGAGAGTGAGGTAGAAACAAAAAGTGAAAGAGAAAAGAGAGTGAGGTAGAAACAAAAAGTAAAAGAGAAAAGAGAGTGAGGTAGAAACAAAAAGTGAAAGAGAAAAGAGAGTGAGGTAGAAACAAAAAGTAAAAGAGAGTGAGGTAGAAACAAAAAGTGAAAGAGTAAAGAGAGTGAGGTAGAAACAAAAAGTGAAAGAGAAAAGAGAGTGAGGTAGAAACAAAAAGTGAAAGAGAAAAGAGAGTGAGGTAGAAACAAAAAGTGAAAGAGAAAAGAGAGTGAGGTAGAAACAAAAAGTGAAAGAGAAAAGAGAGTGAGGTAGAAACAAAAAGTGAAAGAGAAAAGAGAGTGAGGTAGAAACAAAAAGTGAAAGAGAAAAGAGAGTGAGGTAGAAACAAAAAGTGAAAGAGAAAAGAGAGCGAGGTAGAAACAAAAAGTGAAAGAGAAAAGAGAGTGAGGTAGAAACAAAAAATGAAAGAGAAAAGAGAGTGAGGTAGAAACAGAAAGGGAAAGAGAAAAGAGAGTGAGGTAGAAACAAAATGTGAAAGAGAAAAGAGAGTGAGGTAGAAACAAAAAGTGAAAGAGAAAAGAGAGCGAGGTAGAAACAAAAAGTGAAAGAGAAAAGAGAGTGAGGTAGAAACAAAAAGAAAGAAAGAGAAAAGAGAGCGAGGTAGAAACAAAAAGTGAAAGAGAAAAGAGAGTGAGGTAGAAACAAACGTGAAAGAGAAAAGAGAGTGAGGTAGAAACAAAAAGTGAAAGAGAAAAGAGAGTGAGGTAGAAACAAAAAGTAAAAGAGAGTGAGGTAGAAACAAAAAGTGAAAGAGAAAAGAGAGTGAGGTAGAAACAAAAAGTGAAAGAGAAAAGAGAGTGAGGTAGAAACAAAAAATGAAAGAGAAAAGGGAGTGAGGTAGAAACAAAAAGTGCAAGAGAAAAGAGAGTGAGGTAGAAACAAAATGTGAAAGAGAAAAGAGAGTGAGGTAGAAACAAAAAGTGAAAGAGAAAAGAGAGTGAGGTAGAAACAAAAAGGGAAAGAGAAAAGAGAGCGAGGTAGAAACAAAACTGAAAGAGAAAAGAGAGTGAGGTAGAAATAAAAAATGAAAGAGAAAAAAGGGGGTGAGGTAGAAACAAAAAGTGAAAGAGAAAGAGAGGAGGTAGAAACAAAAAAGTGAAAGAGAAAAGAGAGGAGGTAGAAACAAAAAGTGAAAGAGAAAAAAGAGAGTGAGGTAGAAACAAAAGTGAAAGAGAAAAGAGAGTGAGGTAGAAACAAAAAGTGAAAGAGAAAGAGAGCGAGGCAGGAAATGAAAAAACAAAGAAAGAGAAAAGGGAGAGAGAAACAAAAGTGAAAGAAAAAAGAGGAGTGAGGGGGAACAACATGTGAAAGAGAAAAGAGAGCGAGGTAGAAACAAAAAGTGAAAGAGAAAAGAGAGTGAGGTAGAAACAAAAAGTGAAAGAGAAAAGAGAGCGAGGTAGAAACAAAAACTGAAAGAGAAAAGAGAGTGAGGTAGAAACAAAAATGAAAGAGAAAAGGAGTGAGGTAGAAACAAAAAGTGAAAGAGAAAAAGAGAGTGAGGTAGAAACAAAAAGTAAAAGAGAGTGAGGTAGAAACAAAAAGTGAAAGAGAAAAGAGAGTGAGGTAGAAACAAAAAGTGAAAGAGAAAAGAGAGTGAGGTAGAAACAAAAAATGAAAGAGAAAAGGAGTGAGGTAGAAACAAAAAGTGCAAGAGAAAAGAGAGTGAGGTAGAAACAAAATGTGAAAGAGAAAAGAGAGTGAGGTAGAAACAAAAAGTGAAAGAGAAAAAGAGAGTGAGGTAGAAACAAAAAGGAAAGAGAAAAGAGAGCGAGGTAGAAACAAAAACTGAAAGAGAAAAGAGAGTGAGGTAGAAACAAAAAATGAAAGAGAAAAGGGGGTGAGGTAGAAACAAAAGTGAAAGAGAAAAGAGAGTGAGGTAGAAACAAAAAGTGAAAGAGAAAAGAGAGTGAGGTAGAAACAAAAAGTGAAAGAGAAAGAGAGTGAGGTAGAAACAAAAAGTGAAAGAGAAAAGAGAGTGAGGTAGAAACAAAAAGTGAAAGAGAAAAGAGAGCGAGGTAGAAACAAAAAATGAAAGAGAAAAGGGAGTGAGGTAGAAACAAAAAGTGAAAGAAAAAAAGAGAGTGAGGTAGAAACACCATGTGAAAGAGAAAAGAGAGCGAGGTAGAAACAAAAAGTGAAAGAGAAAAGAGAGTGAGGTAGAAACAAAAAGTGAAAGAGAAAAGAGAGCGAGGTAGAAACAAAACTGAAAGAGAAAAGAGAGGAGGTAGAAACAAAAAATGAAAGAGAAAAGGGAGTGAGGTAGAAACAAAAAGTGAAAGAGAAAAGAGAGTGAGGTAGAAACAAAATGTGAAAAAGAAAAGAGAGCGAGGTAGAAACAAAAAGTGAAAGAGAAAAAGAGAGGAGGTAGAAACAAAAAGTAAAAGAGAGTGAGGTAGAAACAAAAAGTGAAAGAGAAAAGAGAGTGAGGTAGAAACAAAAAGTGAAAGAGAAAAGAGAGCGAGGTAGAAACAAAAGTAAAAAAGAGAGTGAGGTAGAAACAAAAAGTGAAAGAGAAAAGAGAGTGAGGTAGAAACAAAAAGTAAAAGAGAGTGAGGTAGAAACAAAAAGTGAAAGAGAAAAGAGAGTGAGGTAGAAACAAAAAGTGAAAGAGAAAAAGAGAGCGAGGTAGAAACAAAAGTAAAAAAAGAGAGTGAGGTAGAAACAAAAAGAAAGAGAAAGAGAGAGGTAGAAACAAAAAGTAAAAAAAGAGAGTGAGGTAGAAACAAAAAGTGAAAGAGAAAAGAGAGTGAGGTAGAAACAAAAGTGAAAGAGAAAAGAGAGCGAGGTAGAAACAAAAAGTAAAAGAGAGTGAGGCAGAAACAAAAGTGAAAGAGAAAAGAGAGTGAGGTAGAAACAAAAAGTGAAAGAGAAAAGAGAGCGAGGTAGAAACAAAAAGTGAAAGAGAAAAGAGAGCGAGGTAGAAACAAAAAGTGAAAGAGAAAAGAGAGTGAGGTAGAAACAAAAAATGAAAGAGAAAAGAGAGTGAGGTAGAAACAAAAAGGGAAAGAGAAAAGAGAGTGAGGTAGAAACAAGATGTGAAAGAGAAAAGAGAGTGAGGTAGAAACAAAAAGTGAAAGAGAAAAGAGAGCGAGGTAGAAACAAAAAGTGAAAGAGAAAAGAGAGTGAGGTAGAAACAAAAGAGAAAGAGAAAAGAGAGTGAGGTAGAAACAAAAAGTGAAAGAGAAAAGAGAGTGAGGTAGAACAAACGTGAAAGAGAAAAGAGAGTGAGGTAGAAACAAAAGTGAAAGAGAAAAGAGAGTGAGGTAGAAACAACATGTGAAAGAGAAAAGAGAGCGAGGTAGAAACAAAAAAGTGAAAGAGAAAAGAGAGTGAGGTAGAAACAAAAAGTGAAAGAGAAAAGAGAGTGAGGTAGAAACAAAAAATGAAAGAGAAAAGGGAGTGAGGTAGAAACAAAAAGTGCAAGAGAAAAGAGAGTGAGGTAGAAAAAATATGTGAAAGAGAAAAGAGAGGAGGTAGAAACAAAAAGTGAAAGAGAAAAGAGAGTGAGGTAGAAACAAAGTAAAGAGAGTGAGGTAGAAACAAAAAGTGAAAGAGAAAAGAGAGTGAGGTAGAAACAAAAAGTGAAAGAGAAAAGAGAGCGAGGTAGAAACAAAAAGTAAAAGAGAGTGAGGTAGAAACAAAAAGTGAAAGAGAAAAGAGAGTGAGGTAGAAACAAAAAGTGAAAGAGAAAAGAGAGCGAGGTAGAAACAAAAGTGAAAGAGAAAAGAGAGCGAGGTAGAAACAAAAAGTGAAAGAGAAAATGAGAGTGAGGAAGAGAAACAAAAAATGAAAGAGAAAAGAGAGTGAGGTAGAAACAAAAAGGAAAGAGAAAAGAGAGTGAGGTAGAAACAAGATGTGAAAGAGAAAAGAGAGTGAGGTAGAAACAAAAAGTGAAAGAGAAAAGAGAGCGAGTTAGAAACAAAAAGTGAAAGAGAAAAGAGAGTGAGGTAGAAACAAAAAGAGAAAGAGAAAAGAGAGCGAGGTAGAAACAAAAGTGAAAGAGAAAAAGAGAGTGAGGTAGAAACAAACGTGAAAGAGAAAAAAGAGAGTGAGGTAGAAACAAAAAGTGAAAGAGAAAAGAGAGGAGGTAGAAACAAAAAGTAAAAGAGAGTGAGGTAGAAACAAAAAGTGAAAGAGAAAAGAGAGTGAGGTAGAAACAAAAAAGTGAAAGAGAAAAAGAGAGTGAGGTAGAAACAAAAAAATGAAAGAGAAAAGGGAGTGAGGTAGAAACAAAAAGTGCAAGAGAAAAGATGAGGTAGAAACAATATGTGAAAGAGAAAAGAGAGGAGGTAGAAACAAAAAGTGAAAGAGAAAAGAGAGTGAGGTAGAAACAAAAAGGGAAAGAGAAAAGAGAGAGCGAGGTAGAAACAAACTGGAAAGAGAAAAAGAGAGAGTGAGGTAGAAACAAAAAATGAAAGAGAAAAGGGGGTGAGGCAGAAACAAAAAAGTGAAAGAGAAAAAGAGAGTGAGGTAGAAACAAAAAGTGAAAGAGAAAAGAGAGTGAGGTAGAACAAAAAGTGAAAGAGAAAAGAGAGTGAGGTAGAAACAAAAAGTGAAAGAGAAAAGAGAGTGAGGTAGAAACAAAAAGTGAAAGAGAAAAAGAGAGCGAGGTAGAAACAAAAATGAAAGAGAAAAGGGAGTGAGGTAGAAACAAAAGTGAAAGAAAAAAAGAGAGTGAGGTAGAAACAACATGTGAAAGAGAAAAGAGAGCGAGGTAGAAACAAAAAGGAAAGAGAAAAGAGAGTGAGGTAGAAACAAAAAGTGAAAGAGAAAAGAGAGCGAGGTAGAAACAAAAACTGAAAGAGAAAAGAGAGTGAGGTAGAAACAAAAAATGTAAGAGAAAGGGAGGAGGTAGAAACAAAAAGTGAAAGAGAAAAGAGAGGAGGTAGAAACAAAATGTGAAAGAGAAAAGAGAGCGAGGTAGAAACAAAAAGTGAAAGAGAAAGAGAGTGAGGTAGAACAAAAAATGAAAGAGAAAAGGAGAGGTAGAAACAAAAAGTGCAAGAGAAAAGAGAGTGAGGTAGAAACAATATGTGAAAGAGAAAAGAGAGTGAGGTAGAAACAAAGTGAAAGAGAAAAAGAGAGGAGGTAGAAACAAAAAGGGAAAGAGAAAAGAGAGCGAGGTAGAAACAAAAACTGAAAGAGAAAAGAGAGTGAGGTAGAAACAAAAATGCAGAGAAAAGGGGGCGTAGAGGTAGAAACAAAAAGTGAAAGAGAAAAGAGAGTGAGGTAGAAACAAAAAGTGAAAGAGAAAAGAGAGGAGGTAGAAACAAAAAGTGAAAGAGAAAAGAGAGTGATGTAGAAACAAAAAGTGAAAGAGAAAAGAGAGTGAGGTAGAAACAAAAAGTGAAAGAGAAAAGAGAGCGAGGTAGAAACAAAAAATGAAAGAGAAAAGGGAGTGAGGTAGAAACAAAAAGTGAAAGAAAAAAGAGAGTGAGGTAGAAACAACATGTGAAAGAGAAAAGAGAGCGAGGTAGAAACAAAAAGTGAAAGAGAAAAGAGAGTGAGGTAGAAACAAAAAGTGAAAGAGAAAAGAGAGCGAGGTAGAAACAAAAACTGAAAGAGAAAAGAGAGTGAGGTAGAAACAAAAAATGTAAGAGAAAAGGGAGTGAGGTAGAAACAAAAAGTGAAAGAGAAAAGAGAGTGAGGTAGAAACAAAATGTGAAAGAGAAAAGAGAGCGAGGTAGAAACAAAAAGTGAAAGAGAAAAGAGGAGTGAGGTGAAACAAAAAGTAAAAGAGAGTGAGGTAGAAACAAAAAGTGAAAGAGAAAAGAGAGTGAGGTAGAAACAAAAAGTGAAAGAGAAAAGAGAGCGAGGTAGAAACAAAAAGTGAAAGAGAAAAGAGAGTGAGGTAGAAACAAAATGTGAAAGAGAAAAGAGAGCGAGGTAGAAACAAAAAGTGAAAGAGAAAAGAGAGCGAGGTAGAAACAAAATGTGAAAGAGAAAAGAGAGCGAGGTAGAAACAAAAAGTGAAAGAGAAAAGAGAGCGAGGTAGAAACAAAAAGTGAAAGAGAAAAGAGAGTGAGGTAGAAACAAAAAGTGAAAGAGAAAAGAGAGTGAGGTAGAAACAAAATGTGAAAGAGAAAAGAGAGTCAGGTAGAAACAAAAAGTGAAAGAGAAAAGTGAGCGAGGTAGAAACAAAAAGTGAAAGAGAAAAGAGAGTGAGGTAGGAACAACAAGTGAAAGAGAAAAGAGAGTGAGGTAGAAACAAAAAGTGAAAGAGAAAAGAGAGGAGGTAGAAACAAACGTGAAAGAGAAAGAGAGGAGGTAGAAACAAAAAGGAAAGAGAAAAGAGAGCGAGGTAGAAACAAAAACGAAAGAGAAAAGGGGAATGAGGTAGAAACAAAGTGAAAGAGAAAAAGAGAGAGGTAGAAACAAAATGTGAAAGAGAAAAGAGAGCGAGGTAGAAACAAAAGGAAAGAGAAAAAGAGAGTGAGGTAGAAACAAAAAGTGAAAGAGAAAAGAGAGTGAGGTGGAAACAAAAGTGAAAGAGAAAAGAGTGAGGTAGAAACAAAAAGTGAAGGAGAAAAAGAGAGGAGGTAGAAACAAAAAGAGAAAGAGAAAAGAGGAGCGAGGTAGAAACAAAAAGTGAAAGAGAAAAAAAAGAGGAGGCAGGTATCAAACGTGAAAGAAAAGAGAGTGAGGTAGAAACAAAAAGTAAAAGAGAGTGAGGTAGAAACAAAAAGTGAAAGAGAAAAGAGAGTGAGGTAGAAACAAAAATGTGAAAGAGAAAAGTGAGTGAGGTAGAAACAAAAAAGTGAAAGAGAAAAGAGAGGAGGTAGAAACAAAAGTGAAAGAGAAAAGAGAGTGAGGTAGAAACAAAAAGTGAAAGAGAAAAGAGAGAGGTAGAAACAAAAATGAAAGAGAAAGGGGTGAGGTAGAACAAAAAGTGAAAGAGAAAACAGAGTGAGGTAGGAACAAAGTGAAAGAGAAAGAGAGAGTGAGGTAGAAACAAAAAGTGAAAGAGAAAAGAGAATGAGGTAGAAACAAAAAAGTGAAAGAGAAAAGAGAGTGAGGTAGAAACAAAAAGTGAAAGAGAAAAGAGAAGGAGAAAGAGAAAAAACAAAAAATGAAAGAGAAAAGGAGGAGGTAGAAACAAAGTAGAAGAGAAAAAGAGAGGGAGGTAGAAACAAAAAAATGAAAGAGAAAAGGGAGTGAGGTAGAAACAAAAAGTGAAAGAGAAAAGAGAGGAGGTAGAAACAAAAAGTGAAAGAGAAAAGAGAGCGAGGTAGAAACAAAAAATGAAAGAAAAAAGGGAGTGAGGTAGAAACAAAAGTGAAAGAGAAAAAGAGAGGAGGTAGAAACAAAATGTGAAAGAGAAAAGAGAGCGAGGTAGAAACAAAAAGTAAGAGAAAAGAGAGAGTGAGGTAGAAACAAAATGTGAAAGAGAAAAGAGAGTGAGGTAGAAACAAAAAATGAAAAAGAGAAAAGGGGGTGAGGTAGAAACAAAAAAGTGAAAGAGAAAGAGAGGAGGTAGAAATGCGCGAAAGAGAAAAGTGAGTGAGGTAGAAACAAAAAGTGAAAGAGAAAAGAGAGTGAGGTTGAAACAAAAATGAAAGAGAAAAGGGAGGAGGTAGAAACAAAAAGTGAAAGAGAAAAGAGAGGAGGTAGAAACAAAAAGTGAAAGAGAAAAGAGCGAGGTAGAAACAAAAAAATGAAAGAGAAAGAGAGTGAGGTAGAAATAAAGCAGGCAGAGAAAAGAGAGTGAGGCAGGAAACAAAAATGTGAAAGGAGAAAGAGAGCGAGGTAGAAACAAAAAGTGAAAGAGAAAGAGAGGAGGTAGAAACAAAAGTGAAAGAGAAAAGAGAGTAGAAACAAAAAGTGAAAGAGAAAAGAGAGTGAGGTAGAAACAAAAAGTGAAGGAGAAAGAGAGTGAGGTAGAAAACAAAAAGAGAAAGAGAAAAGGGCGAGGTAGAAACAAAAGTGAAAAAGAGAAAAGAGAGTGAGGTAGAAACAAAACGTGAAAGAAAAGAGAGGAGGTAGGAAACAAAAAGTAAAAGAGAGTGAGGTAGAAACAAAAAGTGAAAGAGAAAAGAGAGTGAGGTAGAACAAAAAGTGAAAGAGAAAAAGAGAGTGAGGTAGAACAAAAAATGAAAGAGAAAAGGGAGTGAGGTAGAAACAAAAAGTGAAAGAGAAAAGAGAGTGAGGTAGAAACAAAATGTGAAAGAGAAAAGAGAGTGAGGTAGAAACAAAAAGTGAAAGAGAAAAGAGAGTGAGGTAGAAACAAAAAGTGAAAGAGAAAATAGAGTGAGGTAGAAACAAAAAGTAAAAGAGAGTGAGGTAGAAACAAAAAGGAAAGAGAAAGAGAGTGAGGTAGAAACAAAAAGTGAAAGAGAAAAAGAGAGTGAGGTAGAAACAAAAATGAAAGAGAAAAGGAGTGAGGTAGAAACAAAAAGTGCAAGAGAAAAGAGAGTGAGGTAGAAACAATATGTGAAAGAGAAAAGAGAGGAGGTAGAAACAAAAAAAAGTGAAAAGAGAAAAGAGAGTGAGGTAGAAACAAAAAGTGAAAGAGAAAGAGAGCGAGGTAGAAACAAAAAATGAAAGAGAAAAGGGAGTGAGGTAGAAACAAAAAGTGAAAGAAAAAAAGAGAGTGAGGTAGAAACAAAATGTGAAAGAGAAAAGAGAGCGAGGTAGAAACAAAAAGTGAAAGAGAAAAGAGAGTGAGGTAGAAACAAAAAGTGAAAGAGAAAAGAGAGTGAGGTAGAAACAAAAAGTGAAAGAGAAAAGAGAGTGAGGTAGGAACAAAAGTGAAAGAGAAAAGAGAGCGATGTAGAAACAAAAAGAAAGAGAAAAGAGAGAGTGAGTGTAGGTAACAAAAAGTGAAAGAGAAAGAGAGAGTGAGGTAGAACAAAAAGTGAAGGAGAAAAAGAGAGGAGGTAGAAACAAAAAGAGAAAGAGAAAAGAGAGCGAGGTAGAAACAAAAGTGAAAGAGAAAAGAGAGTGAGGTAGAAACAAACGTGAAAGAAAAGAGAGTGAGGTAGAAACAAAAAGTAAAAGAGAGTGAGGTAGAAAACAAAAGGAAAGAGAAAGTGAGTGAGGTAGAAACAAAAAGGAAAGAGAAAGAGAGTGAGGTAGGAACAAAAATGAAAGAGAAAAGGAGGAGGTGAAACAAAAAGTGAAAGAGAAAGAGAGTGAGGTAGAAACAAATGTGAAAGAGAAAGAGAGGAGGTAGAAACAAAAAGAAAGAGAAAGAGAGAGAGAGAAACAAAAAAGTGAAAGAGAAAGAGAGTGAGGTAGAAACAAAAGTAAAAGAGAGTGAGGTAGAAACAAAAGTGAAAGAGAAAGAGAGTGAGGTAGAAACAAAATGTGAAAGAGAAAAAGAGAGTGAGGTAGAAACAAAAAGTGAAAGAGAAAAGAGAGTGAGGTGAAACAAAAAGTGAAAGAGAAAAGAGAGGAGGTAGAAACAAAAAGTGAAAGAGAAAAGAGACAGAGGTAGAAACAAAAAATGAAAGAGAGGAGTGAGATAGAAACAAAAAAAGTGAAAGAGAAAAGAGAGTGAGGTAGAAACAAACGTGAAAGAGAAAGAGAGCGAGGTAGAAACAAAGGGTAAAAGAGAAAAGAGTGAGGTAGAAACAAAAAGTGAAAGAGAAAAGAGAGTGAGGTAGAAACAAAAGGAAAGAGAAAAGAGAGTGAGGTAGAAACAAACGTGAAAGAGAAAAGAGAGTGAGGTAGAAACAAAAAAGTGAAAGAGAAAGAGAGTGAGGTAGAAACAAAAAGTGAAAGAGAAAAAGAGAGTGAGGTAGAAACAAAAAATGAAAGAGAAAAGGGGGCAGGGAAAACAAAAAGTGAAAGAGAAAAAGAGAGGAGGTAGAAACAAAAAGTGAAAGAGAAAAGAGAGGAAAGAGAAAACAAAAAGTGAAAAGAGAAAAGAGAGTGAGGTAGAAACAAAAAGTGAAGGAGAAAAGAGAGTGAGGTAGAAACAAAAAGAGAAAGAGAAAAAAGAGAGCGAGGTAGAACAAAAGTGAAGAGAAAAAGAGAGTGAGGTAGAAACAAACGCAAAGAGAAAAGAGAGGAGGTAGAAACAAAAGTAAAAGAGAGTGAGGTAGAAACAAAAAGTGAAAGAGAAAAGAGAGTGAGGTAGAAATAAAAAGTGAAAGAGAAAATAGAGTAGAAACAAAAAATGAAAGAGAAAAGGAGTGAGGTAGAACAAAAGTGAAAGAGAAAAGAGTGAGGTAGAAACAAAATGTGAAAGAGAAAAGAGAGTGAGGTAGAAACAAAAAGCGAAAGGCAGAGAGTGAGAAGAAACAAAAATGAAAGAGAAAAGAGAGTGAGGTAGAAACAAAAAGTGAAAGAGAAAAAGAGAGGAGGTAGAAACAAAAATGAAAAGAGAAAAAGGGGGTGAGGTAGAAACAAAAAGTGAAAGAGAAAAGAGATATAGTAGAAACAAAAAGTGAAAGAGAAAAGAGAGTGAGATAGAAACAAAAAGGAAAGAGAAAGAGAGAGAGAAATGTATGAAAGAGAAAAGAGAGTGAGGTAGAAACAAAAAGTGAAAGAGAAAAAGAGCGAGGTAGAAACAAAAAATGAAAGAGAAAAGGGGGTGAGGTAGAACAAAAAGTGAAAGAGAAAAAGAGAGTGAGGGGGTAGAAAACAAAAGTGAAAGAGAAAAGAGAGTGAGGTAGAAACAAAAGTGAAAGAGAAAAGAGAGTGAGGTAGAAACAAAAAGTGAAAGAGAAAAGAGAGTGATGTAGAAACAAAAAGTGAAAGAGAAAAGAGAGCGAGGTAGAAACAAAAAATGAAAGAGAACAGGAGTGAGGTAGAACAAAAAGTGAAAGAGAAAAAGAGAGTGAGGTAGAAACAAAATGTGAAAAAGAAAAGAGAGCGAGGTAGAAACAAAATGTGAAAGAGAAAAGAGAGGAGGTAGAAACAAAAAGTGAAAGAGAAAAGAGAGCGAGGTAGAAACAAAAAGTGAAAGAGAAAAGAGAGAGGTAGAAACAAAAAATGAAAGAGAAAAGGGAGTGAGGTAGGAAACAAAAAGTGAAAGAGAAAAGAGAGTGAGGTAGAAACAAAAAGTGAAAGAGAAAAGAGAGCGAGGTAGAAACAAAAATGAAAGAGAAAAGGAGTGAGGTAGAACAAAAAGTGAAAGAGAAAAAAGAGAGTGAGGTAGAAACAAAATGTGAAAGAGAAAAGAGAGCGAGGTAGAAACAAAAAGTGAAAGAGAAAAGAGAGTGAGGTAGAAACAAAAGTGAAAGAGAAAAGAGAGTGAGGTAGAAACAAAAAGTGAAAGAGAAAAGAGAGTGAGGTAGAAACAAAAAGTGAAGAGAAAAGAGAGCGAGGTAGAAACAAAAAGTGAAAGAGAAAAGAGAGTGAGGTAGAAACAAAATGTGAAAGAGAAAAGAGCTCGAGGTAGAAACAAAAGTGAAAGAGAAAAGAGAGTGAGGTAGAAACAAAAAAAGTGAAAGAGAAAAGAGAGGAGGTAGAAACAAAAAGTGAAAGATAAAAGAGAGTGAGGTAGAAACAAACGTGAAAGAGAAAAAGAGAGTGAGGTAGAAACAAAAAGTGAAAGAGAAAAGAGAGTGAGGTAGAAACAAAAAGTAAAAGAGAGGAGGAGAAACAAAAAGGGAAAGAGAAAAGAGAGTGAGGTAGAAACAAAAAGTGAAAGAGAAAAGAGAGCGAGGTAGAAACAAAAGTGAAAGAGAAAGAGTGAGGTAGAAACAAAAAAGTGAAAGAGAAAAGAGAGTGAGGTAGAAACAAATAGTGAAAGAGAAAAGAGAGTGAGGTAGAAACAAAAAGTGAAAGAGAAAAAGAGAGGAGGTAGAAACAAAAAGTGAAAGAGAAAAGAGAGCGAGGTAGAAACAAAAGTGAAAGAGAAAAGAGAGTGAGGTAGAAACAAAAATGAAAGAGAAAAGGGAGGAGGTAGAAACAAAAACTGAAAGAGAAAAGAGAGTGAGGTAGAAAACAAAATGTGAAAGAGAAAAGAGAGCGAGGTAGAAACAAAAAGTGAAAGAGAAAAGAGAGTGAGGTAGAAACAAAAAGTGAAAGAGAAAAGAGAGTGAGGTAGAAACAAAAAGTGAAAGAGAAAAGAGAGTGAGGTAGAAACAAAAAGTGAAAGAGAAAAGAGTGAGGTAGAAACAAAAAATGAAAGAGAACAGGGAGTGAGGTAGAACAAAAAGTGAAAGAGAAAAGAGAGTCAGGTAGAAACAAATGTGAAAAAGAAAAGAGAGCGAGGTAGAAACAAAAAAGTGAAAGAGAAAAGAGAGTGAGGTAGAAACAAAAAGTGAAAGAGAAAAGAGAGCGAGGTAGAAACAAAAGTGAAAGAGAAAGAGAGTGAGGTAGAAACAAAAAATGAAAGAGAAAAGGGAGTGAGGTAGAAACAAAAAGTGAAAGAGAAAAGAGAGTGAGGTAGAAAACAAAAAGTGTAAGAGAAAAGAGAGCGAGGTAGAAACAAAAAATGAAAGAGAAAAGGGAGTGAGGTAGAATACAAAAAGTGAAAGAGAAAAGAGAGTGAGGTAGAAACAAAATGTGAAAGAGAAAAGAGAGCGAGGTAGAAACAAAAAGTGAAAGAGAAAAGAGAGTGAGGTAGAAACAAAAAGTGAAAGAGAAAAGAGAGTGAGGTAGAAACAAAAAGTGAAAGAGAAAAGAGAGTGAGGTAGAAACAAACGTGAAAGAGAAAAGAGAGTGAGGTAGAAACAAAAAGTGAAAGAGAAAAGAGAGTGAGGTAGAAACAAAAAGTAAAAGAGAGTGAGGTAGAAACAAAAAGGGAAAGACAAAAGAGAGTGAGGTAGAAACAAAAGGTGAAAGAGAAAAGAGAGCGAGGTAGAAACAAAAAAGTGAAAGAGAAAAGAGAGTGAGGTAGAAACAAAAAGTGAAAGAGAAAAGAGAGTGAGGTAGAAACAAATAGTGAAAGAGAAAAGAGAGTGAGGTAGAAACAAAAAGTGAAAGAGAAAAGAGAGTGAGGTAGAAACAAAAAGTGAAAGAGAAAAGAGAGCGAGGTAGAAACAAAAAGTGAAAGAGAAAAAAGAGTGAGGTAGAAACAAAAAATGAAAGAGAAAAGGGAGTGAGGTAGAAACAAAAACTGAAAGAGAAAAGAGAGTGAGGTAGAAACAAAATGTGAAAGAGAAAAGAGAGCGAGGTAGAAACAAAAAGTGAAAGAGAAAAGAGAGTGAGGTAGAAACAAAAAGTGAAAGAGAAAAGAGAGTGAGGTAGAAACAAAAAGTGAAAGAGAAAAGAGAGTGAGGTAGAAACAAAAAGTGAAAGAGAAAAGAGTGAGGTAGAAACAAAAAGTGAAAGAGAAAAGAGAGCGAGGTAGAAACAAAAAGTGAAAGAGAAAAGAGAGTGAGGTAGGAACAAAAAGTGAAAGAGAAAAGAGAGTGAGGTAGAAACAAAAAGTGAAAGAGAAAAGAGAGTGAGGTAGAAACAAAAAGTGAAAGAGAAAAGAGAGCGAGTTAGAAACAAAAAGTAAATGAGAAAAGAGAGCGAGGTAGAAACAAAAAGTGAAAGAGAAAAGAGAGTGAGGTAGAAACAAAAAGTGAAAGAGAAAAGATAGTGAGATAGAAACAAAAAGTGAAAGAGAAAAGAGAGTGATGTAGAAACAAAAAGTGAAAGAGAAAAGAGAATGAGGTAGAAACAAAAAGTGAAAGAGAAAAGAGAGTGAGGTAGGAACAAAAAGTGAAAGAGAAAAGAGAGCGATGTAGAAACAAAAAGTGAAAGAGTAAAGAGAGTGAGGTAGAAACAAAAAGTGAAAGAGAAAAGAGAGTCAGGTAGAAACAAAAAGTTAAAGAGAAAAGAGAGTGAGGTAGAAACAAAATGTGAAAGAGAAAAGAGAGCGAGGTAGAAACAAAAAGTGAAAGAGAAAAGAGAGTGAGGTAGAAACAAAAAGTGAAAGAGAAAAGAGAGTGAGGTAGAAACAAAAAGTGAAAGAGAAAAGAGAGTGAGGTAGAAACAAAAAGTGAAAGAGAAAAGAGAGTGAGGTAGAAACAAAAAGTGAAAGAGAAAAGAGAGTGAGGTAGAAACAAAAAGTGAAAGAGAAAAGAGAGTGAGGTAGAAACAAAAAGTGAAAGAGAAAAGAGAGTGAGGTAGAAACAAAAAGTGAAAGAGAAAAGAGAGTGAGGTAGAAACAAATAAGGCAGAGAAATGAAAGTGGGATAGATACAAAAAAGAGAAATAGAATAGAGAAAGTGAGAGATAAACAAAAAAGGAAAGAGAAAAGAGAGTGAGATAGAAGCAAAATAAAGAGGAAAGAGAAAAGAGAAAGACAGCCAAATAAACTGATATTAGAAGAACGCTTCTTGAAGATATAAATCGATCAATTCGTTAACACATTGAATTGTTTTTATTTTTATTGAAGTATAATATACACTTTCCATTAAGTAACTCTAAAAAGGTCATCACTGATTTTACAAGCAAAAAAATCAGACAAAATGAACATTAGACATGAGTAGAACAAGAAATGCAACACATTGTTAAAAAAAACAGGATAACAATTTTAGATAACAATCAATATTTATAACTCGAGCACATTTGACAGGTTTTGGCATGCTGGCCTTCTGTGCAAGCACCAGAGCTAGGGTATTTTTAGACGATTGTGTGATTTAGCTCAATCCTTCCTATCAAATAGTGAAATAAAAATCATTTTGAACAGGCAAGCTTCCAGATCCTTTCATACAAAAGCGGAGATCCCTCTAGGCTCTATCCTAGGACCTACGCTTTTCCTGATCTTCATCGATTATCTTCCTGGTTTATTCAGTTCAAAAGTAGGCATCTATGCTGATAACACCACCATTTACTCCAGTCTTAATAGTAAAACAGCCAAGGATGATAAAGTAAACCAAGCTGTGGCCCTTTAAAAAGACCTCCAAACTGTGATTGAATAGGATAAGAAATAGTTCGTAAATTTTAATGTTTCTTTTAGAGGATACAGAAGGTCCGTTACGATATTTATATTTATGATTCGACTTGACGCAATATGACTGACCAGACATGACACAGGAAATATGAAACAACGATGAAGGCCAAACTCACCGAAATAACAATGTATTAACAAACGTTACAAAGATGGTTGAATATGCATGCAAATATGGAGAAGAAGAAGTTCTCTCCCTTGTACCGTAAAATGTTCAATATGAAAGATTGATTGGATTAAAGTTCTGAAAAGAAGAGATACATACAATTCTTAAGTTGAAGTCAGTTTCAATTAGAGTTTGTAATGTATTTGTGCACATGCATGTAAGAAATAAAATTCACGTCTAATTGCGATCTGAAATTAGTGTGGGTGTGGGAGAGCGAGAATTTAAAAAAACGTCCCACCAAATAGCAGGGGTCACGCTCGAATTGGGAAAAACTGTTGCACATAACCAAATACTACCGCCGATCGATAGCGGGGTACAACTGCCGATGAGCATGTGTATGCCTCCTTAAATAAACGCGCCAAATTGAGCGGGAAAAGGTATTAATCCGCTTCTTTCTTCCAGTTATGGGTTAAATAATAGGACAGATTGGGTTCTATAGCCTTGGTCGGCAACTAGTCTACCGTAGAATCTCGTCTACCGGGATAATCTTCTGTCCAGTCAGTCATGTCTCTCTCGATACATGATCGCCCCAAGCGTATATCACAGTGTAGAGGTAAGCCAGAATACTGTTTTTTTGTTTGTTTGTTTTTTTCTTTTTTGTTTTATACATTCAGGATCAATGTATACTTAGCGAACGTTGTATATGAAGATTCATTTTCTAAAATATAAATACAAACGTGTATCCTTCTTGCGAAATAAAATTCATAGGTCAAGGATAGTTAGAGTGGAGTGGACCAGCCTTTGCCGCTTTTTAGCGACAGGGTAGAGAAGACTGACGAGTTGGCCCAATTTTTCCTTGGTTTATATTGAGGTCAGTGAGTGGTCGGGGAATGTGTTGAGTGCGTGTGAGATTGTGTGAGATTGTCCTTCGTTTTGGTTCTAGCTTTTGAGCTTTTGTTTAGCATATTCAAGTGTCAGATTTCTTTAAGAATGCCAGTGTTATGGTTAAGGAGTCATAAAGGAGATGATAAGTAGATGATACTTCAGGGAATTTAAATGTTTTTACTTTGTTTTATTTATTAAATTGTACCGACTAGTACAACAATCTTTTTTTTAATCGTATCACCCCGGGCAAGGCGGTAATGCCACTGATGTGCGGGGGGGGGCTAGATAAGTGTAAAAAGATTAATTAGAAGAGAGTGAAGAGGA
Organism: Ascarosepion bandense; assembly: GCA_037127315.1. Lineage (NCBI taxonomy): Eukaryota > Metazoa > Mollusca > Cephalopoda > Sepiida > Sepiidae > Ascarosepion > Ascarosepion bandense. Next base: position 2,338,550 of record JBBBDQ010000430.1, read on the forward strand.
AGACGAACCAGTTAGGAAGGAGCAATAGAAGGATGAGAATGCAGGTGTGATGACAGTTTCAAAGGTGGAGATAAAGGAAAAGATATACGGGATGGGGAAAGAACTAGAGTCAAGTGGTTAATAGATGAGTATTGAATTTGTCCTGTATAACCATTTCAAATTATATACTAATATTGTGTGTGTTTGTGTGTGTGACACTCTTCTTACGACAAGTTAACCAGTTTGTAGAGTAAGCCCTTCTATTAGCTTAGTATACTTTGTTTCATAAATTTTGAAGAAATTACCAAAGCTACTCACTAGTAAAAGAAGAGAAGTCCTACTAAAAAGTTATTTTTTTGTTTTGTTTTAATCGTTTCACTCCATGCAAGGCTGTAACGCCACTGATGCGCAGGGGGCTACGTAAAAGTAAAAGATTAAATAGAAGGTTAGTAAAGAGAAAGATGAACCAGTTAGAAAGGAGCAAGAGCAGGATGGGAATACAGGTGTAATGACAGTTGCAAAGGTAGAAAAAAAAAGAAAAGGTATACAGTGTGATGTAGAAAGAACTAAAGTTAAGGGGTTAAGAGATGGGTATTGACATTGCATTTAAATTCCTGGAGGTTGTTAGCCGTCAAGAAAGCAAGAATATGGAAGAGAGTTCCACAGGCGGGAAGTGCGAGAAAAGAAGCTGCAGGAGTAGAATTGTCGTCAGCATTTGGTTGATCTAACTGTGAATGGGTGGGACCCAGTTGCCAGCCTGATTGCACGAGTAACCTCCTGTAGCAGAGGCACCAGTGACTTAAGTTCGTCGGAGCAGAAACCATGAAAATATCTATAGAACAGACATAGGGAAGCCACATCCCGTCAGTGAGAAAGCGGCTGGAATCGAGCCACCAAGTCGGTAACTATCACATTACTGATTGTTCTTTGGAGCCTGTCCAGAACACTGAGTTGACAGCAGTATTCCATGCACGAACGGATGGTTGATTTGTATACGTACAAGATAGATTCAGGCGGAAAAAACATCCTGGCCCGACAGTGACCCAACCTTCCTAGCAGTGGATTTAGCTATTGACTGAAAGGTATCTCTTTTGTCATCGACGTGTTAGGTTTGTTTTCCCTGAAGAAAAAAGAATTTATTGATCTAGGCCAGTTGATATTATCTTCAGTGCTTAAGAAAAACTAGTACTAACTAAAAATAACTTATGTAACTGCTCTCTTTCTTTTTATTTTCTTTTTTTTTTGTTTTATTTTAGACCCATCGATCATGAGAAGGCAGACGACGTTTTAAACTAGTCGTACTTTTTACAAGTTTTTGCACAAATGTTGCACCCGAAAGGAAGCTCCCTTCATCCAACAGGCACAGCACCAACGTAAATTTTCAGATGTCTCTATAATCCAGAAACTGACTCAGACAATTTATGGCAGACTGTACAAGAAGGCGCAAGCATTGATTTCCGTTTTTTTTCTAATGGAGCGAGCCTGATGAGATGTAAGGTGTATTTGAAGACCTGCCTTTAAAAGGTATTCCTCTACCGAGTGCCCATAGCTCAGAGCTAGAATCGCCGACTGGTGTCAGTTCGGTCGGGTTTCAATCTTGTCTAGAAGCAATCGGATGTCTAACCGTAATGATGAGCTGTGATACAGCGAACCAGATCTGTCTACGGATGACTATATATATATATATATATATATATATATATGTATATATATTATTAAATATAAGAGACAATGAATGTCTATTATGTTTAATCATAAGCCGTTCTAAACGTCGTATTTTGGCTTTAATTTCAGTTGAAAATAAAGACAAAAATTCTCCAATATTTGGATAATTTTTTATTAATTTGGTTCTAAGCTTTCGGCTCACATGAACCATCTTCAGAGAGGTTATTAAGACGCTAATACAGTAACATCTACCATCACGGACGATTTTATTTTGTGTTGACATAACTCCCCTAGGCAACGGCAATAGTTACCAAAAATAACAAACGCAGTTCGCAAATTTGCAATGCGGTTCTATGACGTCACACCACGTGATGGCGCGAAATGACAACAGAACCATGTATTCAAATGCAATGTAGCGTGTTATGTTAGAACCAAATTAATAGACAATTATCCAAATGTTGGAGAATTTTTGTCTTTATTTGCAACTGAAATTGAAGCCAAAATACGACGTTTAGAACGGCTCATGATTAAACATAATAGACATTCATTTTCTCTTATATTTAACAGTATATGTTTAGAAAATTATTTGCTGCCTCGATACACTAAATATATATATATATAATTTGTGCATTTAAGCATGTCAGATTAAATACATTTCAAACATTATGTTTGCTTATTTTTAATAAAAATCTTAAAAATAAGCAAACATAATGTTCGCAATTTATTTAATCTGATATATATATATATATATATATATATATATATATATATATAGTTGTGTATTTAAGACGCAATCCTCTCTAATGCAGGTTTCCGATAAAAATGACTTCCAATATTCTTTTTTTTCGTTTGCAAACAACAGACAAATTACTGGGTTTTTTGGGGGTTTTTTAATCATTTCACCTCGAGCAAGGCGGAAACTCCATTGATGTGCAGGGGGCTACATAAATGTAAAAAGATTAATTAGAAAAAAGTGAGGAGTACAAACTAGTTAGAAAGGAACAATAGAAAGCTGAGAAAGCAGGTGCGATGACAGATACATAGGTGGAGAGAAAGGGAATGTTATACAGGGGTGGGGAGAGAGCTAGTCCAGTGGTTAGTAGATGAGTATTGACTTTGCATTTAAATTTCTGGAGGTTGTAGCCGTCAGGAAATCAAGAATACGGGAGCGAGTTCCACAGGCGGGAAGTGCGAGAGAAGAAGCTGCAGGAGTAGAATTGTCGTCTGCATTTGGCTAACCTGACTGTGAATGGGTGGGGCCCAGTTGCCAGTCTGGTTGCACGAGTAAACACCTGTTGAGGAGGCATCCGTGACTTAAGTTCGTCTGAGCAGAAGCCATGAAAGTATTTATAGAACAGACAAAGGGAAGCCACATTTCGACGATGGGGAAGTGGTTGCAGTCGAGCCGCCAGATCAGTACCTATCACATTACAGACTCTCCTTTGGAGCCTGTCAAGAACACTGAGGAGAACAACAGGGGCACCTGACCATAAATGGCAGCAGTACTCCATGCACGGATGGATGGTTGACTTGTATATATGCAGGATGGATTCAGGTGGAAAAAACATTCTGGATCGACATAGTGACCCAAACTTCTTAGCAGTAGATTTTGCTATGGATTCAATATAGTGGTTCCATTTGAGGTCTGAGGACAGGGTAAGTCTGAGGAGGCGTAGTGTATTACTCTCCGGGAGAATCACTTGGTCCATGCTTATGGGAGGCAGGAGAGGTTGCCTGTAATGTTTGACAGACAACAGCTTGGTCTTAGATGAATTGAAGTTGACAAGCCACTTCTTGCCCCAGTTCACCACAGAGTGTAGATCCCGTTCAAGGTCAGTAGCGAGATTATGTCTGTCCGCCACGACAGGTTTCTTACTGGTGCGGGAGTATATTATAGTGTCATCTGCGTAGATGCCTACTTGGGACTTGATCTCATCTGGGAGGTCGTTGATGAAAATAAGGAAGAGCGTCGGGCCCAGGATAGAGCCCTGTGGGACACCAGCATTCGTGCTGTAGGACGAAGAGGCACGCCCATTCAGAACGACCTTCATTTTGCGGTTATTTAAGAAAGATTGGATTAGGTCAAACAGGCGACTGGTAATACCATAACCGCGTAGTTTGCATAGGAGGCCAGAGTGCCAAACCCTGTCGAAAGCCTTGGAGATGTCCAGAGCAACCGCGCGAGCCTCGTCAGAGTCATCAAGGGCCTGTAGCATGTACTCCGTTACGGTTGTTAGCAGGTCGGCCGTGGACCTGGCAAAGCGGAAGCCATATTGCCTGTCAGAGAAGAGTTTATGGGCGGTGAGATGATGAACTATTTCAGCATTGATTATAGCCTCGAATACTTTCCCGAATATCGGTAGAAGACTGATAGGGCGATAGTTGGATGGGTCCAAGGGTTCACCACAATTCTTAAATACAGGAACGACTGAAGAGAACTTCCAGCATGCAGGAAAGCAGAAAGCAGAAAGGCAGTAGTTAAATATTTTAGTGATGACAGGGGAAAGTTCAGGAGCACACCTCTTAAGGACTATTACCGGGATTCCATCGTCTCCACACGCCTTATGAGGGTCGAGTTTTGAAATTACTCTGGATACTACTGTCGGGGTAATATATATGTCGTGCAGTTTGGCCTCAGTTCTAATATGGAAGCCGGGTGGGTGTACTCCGGACGAGTCGAATGTGGAATTGGATGAGAATCTGTGGGCAAAGCACTCGGCTTTGTCCGCAGATGACGTGAGAACCTCAAATCCATGGATTAAAGGAGGTATTGAGGATTTCCTATTGTTGAGCACTCGTTTGCAAATCCTCCAATAGTCCTTGGAGCCGAACTTGCGGTCAGCTATGTGCTGTCGCATTCTCTCAGCATACAACCGTTTGGCGTCATTTAAGGTTATCTTGCACTCATTGCGAGCAGATATGAACAGGCGCCTATTGTGATCAGTTGACTGTCTCCGGAATAGATGGAAGTAATGGTTCCTGTGGGCAATGGCAGCTGAGCAGGCTGGAGAGAACCACGGAGAGGAATGAGGTTTTAAGCAATACTTCCTGGTGGGTATGACGGCATCAATGCCAGCTTTCACCCATGACGAGACCTCAGAGGCACAGTCATCAACTGATAGGTCGAACACTTTTCCCCAAGGGACGTCGCAGAGTAAATCGCGAAAGGCATCCCAGTCAGCTTTTTGGTAGAGGTAGGAGGTCCTATAGGTAGGGGGCTCCTGGGGGGAGTGAGATTGGAAAGAAATACTGAGAGAGACTACAGCGTGGTCGGAGTTGCCGAGAGGTGAAACATATATCTAGTAGTGAGGAATGACCCAAGGGACTGCTTGGGAAGCGAGTGGGGAAGTCCACCACTTGCGTAAGGGATTGGGAAATAGCAAAGTTCATGGCGTGAATGCCCGCTGGATCAGTAACGGCGTTTTCAAGCCACTCAGAGTGATGGGCATTGAGGTCTCCAAATGCAAATATGTGGGCGAATGGGTGTTAGGAAATAGCCTTATCTATGTCGTCAGCAATGCTATCTAGTAGGGAGCAGTCAGGAGAGGAGGAAGAACGGTAAAGAAAGAAAAGCTAACTAACCGAACTGAGGAGAGACAGGCGGCGACATATGTATTGGTGGTCAGTAGATTCGAGTGAAGTCACCCTAGCTATGGGGAGGTGTTCGCTGACATAGACACCCAGCCCATGCATGTGGACAGTGGAATCCTTCCTTAAAAGGGGAAGATAACCAGGGATGAAGAGGTCAGAGGAGGGAATAGCTGAGTTGAGGTTAATTTCGCAGAGCGCAAGGATGTCAGGGGACTTTTCATGCAGGAACGCTTCTACACTAGGAAAGTTAGTACGAATGCCCCGGATATTAGTGAAGGAAAGTTTAATGGGTTTAGCTGGTTTGGATTTAACTGGTTTAGGGTCATTTCTGGTTTGTTTAGTCATGATTCTGTTTGTAGAAAGGGACCTAGGGTAGAGGATACAGGCCGTCATTAACCACGATCTGTGCTGGGAAGGAAACTGGCTAGGGCTGCAACAAGGTGTGGCCTCGGGGTTGCCCACCGAAAGCGCTTGCAGGGACACCTACCCATGCGCGACATGGCACTACAAGAACCCCGATATTATACAACTGTTGATCAGAGCAGCCGCTCTTGACGCTACGCAAGAGTTAGGGCTCCTAACTACCAGTCGGAAGCAACAACCAGGAAACTGCCAACCCGGTACCCTCACAGTGATGAGCCGTTGCCACCAACCGGCCAGATCGCAGGAAACTTACGGAAGCACCAATACCAAGGTCTGAAGAGAGAGAAGAGAAAGCCGGAAACCACATCCTAAACAGGAAACAAGGGGCAAGCCTCTACTCCAGTTCAATAGACGTGGGAGGAGTATGGACCGGGCGATAGTGTGACCTATATACTCCTATTAAAAAAAAAACACATGCTTCCAAAGGTGGTGAGTTAACTAAGTTTTAACTTAGTTAAAGTCCAAATGAAGCATGAACGCCAAAAAGTGAGGAAAAAAATACAGATTTAAGAAACATTTCGTAACATACCTCACAGTTTAACACAGGGAATTTGAATTAGGAAAGTTTCACTCTTCAATTCGTGCTTTTCCCAAAAATCAACATCGAGTTAAGCTGCTTGGTAAATTTGAATTCAAAGAACAGACCATAGCGGGGAGGGGTAACAAGTGGCTGCTGATACCTTGGCCAGGATAGCTTCGCATAACAGAATAAATAAATAAATAAAAATCCCAAACTTTGGGGGGGGGCATCATGAGTGTAGAAATTTTCCAAATGGTTTTCCATCCCGAACGCTATCCTCTAATGTATTAGCTAATTTTAAGGATCTTTGTTTGGATGTCGCAAATAAACTGTGAGTGCCTTTGTAAACAATTAACAATATCAACTGGGAAAACAGTCACAATGTTGCTGCGGTATTTGAGAATTAAGAATACTAAAAGTACACGTGAAAATTTTCCTGTTGTCCTGTTTTAATTTTGTAACGAATCTTAATTTTAATTTAATGATTGAATAAGCTAATAGCGAGTTTTAAGGCAATATCCGTAGGAATTCCGCTATGTGACACGATAACTAGGCGTATATTAAGCTGCTTTGTAAAATATGTATTTAATTATAATAGATTAAAACAGAAAATGGTTAAGAATAGAAAATAGATTAAAAACATGTTTCGTTTAACAAAAGTGAAAAAGAAGAGAAAAAATAAATAAATAAACGCTTTTTCCTTTATGAAGAAAATTGTGGAAGAGAAAAGGGTATCAGATTACTGTTTTAAATCCTACGACTCTTCCGGTAAATATTTGACTCGGTGATTTAATGTGATAATAGATAAAGTTCAGGAAATAGGTTTTTTGAATGACCAGGTCAAAGGCTGTCTTTACTGTATCTTAACCACATATTAAGAATTTTCCGGCGAAAGCTTTATTAAGATAAAAAAAGATAGAGTGTCTGCAAGATGTTTACACATCAAAAGAAGGAAAAGTTTGGGTGCCCCGAAATTTCAGACTTACATTCGCCAATTGCTTATCACCCAGTGGTCTAAAGTATTTCCGGATTTCCGGATTTCCGGATTAATTTTAAATAAATACAGATGATTTTTCCGAGTCAGATCAGTTGAGTTGAGTTAGTTCCGCCGGGCGTGTGCTTGAAGTAGAACCTCCGTTCGTCTTGTTTCGGTCAGTTCGGATTTGATCTCCATTAATTAGAGTTAGAGCTGTGTGTCACATTCGCCTGCCCCAACCAAAAAGGCTAACTCTAAACGAAATAAAGCATCCTTTCAACTCATCCAAGTTGTGAAAGTTCGTTCATTGTGGTTTAATCTTGTACCCCCAGCTTGAGGCTCCGACACTTTCAACAAACTCCCAGCCAACATCACAACGTGGAGAACGGCCGCCGGAGAAATTGTTCGGACAGTGCACTGGGGTGTTACACCTACCACATCGTTGAATATTTGAGCTTAACAACTTTAACAAAATATTGCAATAACAATCATAAATATGGATATTTCTTGTTATTTTAAAAGGTAAGGGGTACAAATTAAAAGATTTGAAATTGAAAAGTTTATCCCATTTCACTGAAACAAACGTTAAACACTTGTCTTGACTTCTTTCTTTCTTTCATTTTCTCATCGAAACCAAGCAGCGCATCTCAGCGGGATCAAAGCGAAATAGTATATTATTTAATTAGGTATGGGGAGCAGACATTAGACACGGCTATATTTTCTTTCTTTCTTTCTTTCTTTCTTTCTTTCTTTCTTTTACGCATTGAGAGCAGACATTAAACACGGCTATCTTTTCTTTCTTTCTTTCTTTCTTTCTTTCAAGCATTGGGAGCAGACATTAGACACGGCTATCTTCCCTCCTTACTTTCTTTCTTTCTTTCTTTCTTTTTTCGTTCTTTCAGGCATTGGGAGCAGACATTAAACACCGCTATCTCTTCTTTCTTTCTTTCTTTCTTTCTTTCTTTCTTTCACGCATTGGGAGCAGACATTAAACACAGCCATCTTCCCTTCTTTCTTTATTTCTTTCTTTCTTTCATGCATTGGGAGCAGACATTAAACACGGCTATTTCTTTCTTTCTTTCTTTCTTTCTTTCTTTCTTTCTTTCACGCTTTGGGAGCAGACATTAAACACGGCTATCTTCCCTTTCTTTCTTTCTTTCTTTCTTTCTTTCTTTCATGCATTGGGAGCAGACATTAAACACGGCTATCTTTCTTTCTTTCTTTCTTTCTTTCTTTCTTTCTTTCTTTCTTTCTTTCACGCTTTGGGAGCAGACATTAAACACGGCTATCTTCTCTTCTTTCTTTCTTCCCTTCTTTCTTTCTTTCTTTCTTTCTTGCATTGGGAGCAGACATTAAACACGGCTATCTTCTTCTTCTTTCTTTCTTTCTTTCTTTCTTTCTTTCACGCATTCATTTTCTAACTGAAATCAAGCAGCATCTCTGGTATGTCTTTTCTTTCTTTCCACGCGATCATAACGGAAAACTCAATTAGATATCGGTAGAGCGTAATGATTGTGCTAACTATGGTGGCGGACAGGCAGGTGTAACATTCAACAAAATTTTTAACTCCTTGCAATAGAACTTATGCACCATTTATAATAGCACGACAAAAATCCTTGAATATGTTTTTTAAAAAAATCTTTTATTGTGTTGTGGAGTAGTTTTCGCACTGAAGGTTATAATCGTGCTATGTCGCTTGCTAATCGACTTTAACATACCCAAAATGTTAGGAACTTGGTAATCTTCCACTGAAAGCTGACTCAGTATTCGTCTAACTGCCGACTAATATCAACTGCCTAATAGTTCTACTGAACTCGAGGAGAAGTCTAAAGAACTCCTATGAACTACCCAAAACCTTCTCAAGAACTTCCCGTTAACTCTTATTAATATAGAAGAGAGTCCATTATCTGAGGAATAGGTGTGTTTCACCATAACATATTGACACGGAAAATGAGTGCCAATGAAGCTACTCTTCGCTAAATAGTTCGCCTACCAAAAGTAGTTGCATCTATGACCGAAATTCGAAGTAATCAATTTATATATTTGTTATTCTAATTCTTCTTGAATTTTGTGGAAGTACACAGCCAAACTACCCATAAATTTCTCCGTGGTTCTCAATAAAAATTATTCCTTCTTTTAGAATGATTAGCAACCAAAGACAAAGAACCCAGTCTGCTCTATCATTTTGAATCTTGAGTCGACTATGACAGTCCTTGATATTTGATACATATATGGAACTGAGAAGAGTTGGATTCTTGCCTTTTCCAAGGGTATTAGTGCGAAAGGAAATGCAATTGGAACTTGAACTCTCTTCACAGGTTACACTTTCAGATACTATAATAATTACACAACGTAATGCAAACGTTCTTATCATTTTTGACAAAATATTGTATTCACATACAGTCAGAGCGTTATTTGGTCATCAAAGTATTTTTTCGGGCTTTCTATGATACGACGGAAACATTTCGGCAGCTTGTACATTCTACGATTAAAAAATGCTTATTCCAGTTTTCATTCTCAATAAATGAACAGGTAAGAAGTTATCGCATTTGAGGGTTTATTTCTTTTTATTTTATTTTATTTTATTTATTTTATTTTTTCTTAAAATGCTAGTAAACACCGAGTTTAACTTTGCCTGGCACATTTAAATGCGTTTGGAACACCCAGGTTGTACGAATTTACAATTTATTAGGAATCTTCTTAAAAAAAAAATTAGAAAGAACTCTACAGCAATATAACGCTTTCCATACAGGATATAACTTCTAATGACCTTATTTGTACAAAGTAAGCAGTTCTTTTCATATGTAGTTCTCTCTTATTTATTTATTTTTTTAATCGTTTCACCCCAAACAAGGCAATACTGTCACTGGTGCGCAGTGGGTTACATGAGAGGAGAGCGAAAAGAAAGAGGAACAAGATACAGGGTGTGTCGGAGAAATGATAAGAAAAAGAGTAGAGTGAGAAGGAAGAAGATCACGATACAGGGGGTGTCAAAGAAAAGGTAAGAAAAAGACGGGAATCAATTAGATAAATTTGACAGTTGACGTTGCATTTAAACTCTTGGAGATTGTAGCTAGCAGGGAAACAAGTATACGGTAGGGAGTTCCACAGGCAGGAAGTGTGATAAAAATCTGTTAAAGTATAAGTTGGTGGTTATATTTGGCTGTTTTGATTGTAAAAGAGTGGGACCTAGTTGCCAGTCCAGTAGCTCAAGTAAATTCGTGTAGGCCGAGCACCAGAGAGATAAGCTCGTCAGAGCAGAAGCCGTGGAAATACTTGTAGAAAAGACAGAAGGAAGACACATTCCGTCGGTGCGAAAGTAACTGAAGTCGAGCTTCCAAATCAGGATCGATTACATTGCAGATACTCCTTTGGATTTTGTCGAGATCCCCGAGATGAATATTAGGAGGACTCGACCAGATATGGCAACAGTATTCCCTGCACAAACGAATGGTAAATTTGTATATGCGCAACATAAATTCCTACGGGAAAAACTTCCTGGGCCGAGAGAATAACCCAACCGTCCTCGTAGTAGATAGAGCTATTGGTTTGATGTAGTCGTTAAATGGCGTATTTTAACAAGGATTTAAAAAGTTATTAAATTCTTTGTGCAGATTTTAGAATATCCCGTAAATGTCCTTTTCTTCTGCTTCTTCAAGACGTTGGTTCTCCACAAATCTCTATCCTTTGCAGCTCTTAATAATTTTTTCTTTTTGTTATCTGTCCTAAACCCAATTCCGCAATTCATTTACTCAAGTTCGCTAACTAGATTATGCGTTCTTTTCCTCTATTCTTTTTGCCTTTAATTTATCATGTGAGCATCAAATTTTCAAAGCCCTCTTTCCTCATTATATGCCCAAGAAATTTCAACTCTTTCTTCTTGATGTTAAGTATAAATGTCAACTGTCGCTTTCTGGTGTTCTTTTTGTTTTCATTTTCTTTCGTCGTTGCTCACATGTTCGGTCCATGGTATTCTCAGCATCCTGTTTTCAGAAGTACATTTCTGTTAATTCAAGTCTCTTCATCTGTAAGAGATTGCCCTGAATTTACCAGCATATAGGAGAAAATGACTACTTTCATCAGTGAAAGTGTAAACAAGATAATGCTATTTATTAAAACTGAATAACAGTGCGTTGTGATGCATTGGATATCTGCTCGGAACGAGAAATCGGGGAGCCGAGTTCGAATTCCAGTTGAATTCATTGCATTCACTTACGCACAAATACCCTTGGGAAAGGTATTAATCCGTCTCTTCCTTCTAGTTATGGGTTAAATAACAGGACAGATTGGGTTCTATAGCTTTGGTCGGCAACCAGTCTACCGCAGAAAGCAATGGCAACCTACTGCGGGATAATATTCTGCCCAGTCAATCATGTCTCTTTCGAGACATGATCGCCCAAGCGTGTATCACGTATGGCACTTAACTGACTGAATAACAGTGTGTGATAAACATGTGATTTCGTAAGAGACTACTACTGTCTAATATGAAAATAGCTATGTTATTCTATTAGCAATCATTGATCTTTATCAAGTTACAAGATAGAGACGGTGCGTACTTGAATGTGGAAGTTTAATCTTCACATAAGATTAAACAGAATTAAATATCTTTTCAACAAATATATTAAATGATTGGGCTCGTGCCGTCAGAATGACGGTAAAATATTTATATTGATCAGTCAGTTAAGTGCTATACCTGAAACACGCTTGGGCGATCATGTCTCTTTCGAGACATGACTAACTGGGCAGAAGAAAAAATAATCCCTCAGAGTGTGAAAGGAGGTATATATATATATATATATATATATATATATATATATATATGTGTGTGTGTGTGTGTGTGTGTGTGTGTGTGTGTGTGTGTGTGTATTTCTCCGCATCGCTCATTCAGTAATGAATTAGATCACTCTAACTACTGGCGTAGGATACAGCGTACGCTAAAAGTCTGCCTCCTTCTACCGAGCGCTCATAGCTCAGCGGTAGAATCGCCGACCGCCGCCAATTCCGCCAAGAAAAAAAAACTTTTTTTCTTGATTTAACGAGGGACATTTTGGCATCTTTTTTACGGTGAAAAACACATTGTTTCTTAAATTCTTACAAAAATCAAATAGTTCTTAGATTTTAACGAAACTTTTAGGAGTTTTTGGTAATAATAGTATATCAACTCTCTTTTCCAATCTTTTCACTTTTCTTTTTCTTATTTTTCTTTTTTTTTTTTTTTCAATTGGAGTAGATAGACTAAACTATCGCCCGGTTCACACTCCACCCACGTCTATTGTACAAGGTGTAGAGGCTCATCCCTTGTAGGATGTGGTTTCCAGCTTTCTCTTTTCCAAATCTTTTCACTCTTGCGTAGCCCCCTGCACATCAGTGGCGTTACCGCCTTGCTCGGGGTGATATGATTAAAAAAAAATATATATCTTTGTTAAATTTTTTTTTTCTTGATTTAGCAAGGGATATTTTGGCGCCTATTTTGCAGTGAAAAACACATTGATTTTTAAATTCTGACAAAAATCAAATAGTTGGTAGATCTTAACGAAACTTTCAGGATTTATTGTATATAATCACCAAAATGGAGGTTGGGAATAATAGTATATCAACAAATACATGACTCACACTGCGTGAAGTAGATACACTGCTATGAAACTGCTATTTAGTATAATCGCTCTCTTCTACCTTTACTCCAGTAGTGACCACGTATTTAAGAGGACAAGAACACCCCATTTCTGTATACAGGTAGAACAACACTTATTAGCAAATTATTGAAATTATTTAAGAAATAGTTCTTTAATATAAAATCTCGACAAAAACATTTTTTACATCTGTTGCTCTCCACTTATTTCATTTTAAGAAATTTAAAGAAATTAATTTTTGTATCGCTTAATATTTATATAAGTTATATGCAGAAGTCCTTGGAGAATTAAATCATCATTTTTCTTAAACAGAACCCCTAGTCTCAAAAAATCTGCTCCTAATTGTAAAATAAAAAACTCAGTGTTACAAAAGTTTTTTTTATGAATGATATATTAGGAAACTATTGTCTTAAGAAAACTTTTTTGCGATGAATAATGAATCCTATGCATTCACTTACGTGCAAACACCCTTGGGAAATGTATTAATTAATTTTCCCTTCCAGCTATGGGTTTAATAGTAGGACACATTGGGTTCTATAGCCTAAGTTGGCAACCAGTTTACCGCAGAAAGTAATTGCAACCTACTGCGAGAAAATCAGCCAAGTCACTCATGTTTCTTTCTAGACATGATCACACAAGCATGTATCACATATGGCACTTAACTGACTGATTGAATGAATTTTTGCATGAGCAGCTTTCTTTTCCTTTTCTTTTTTTTTTAGTTTTAATTAGAATAATTTATAAAGTTTGAATTTTTTTAATGTCTGAATTAATTTGTGGTGGTTAGGTGATATTCTTATTAAGTCAAAACTGTAATTATTAAGCATAAATGGAAAAACTTTCTGTAATTCAATGACCCCCTAATATTTTGAAATGATTTTTTTTAAATTTTGTGTGTGTGTATATAACATGCCGATATTTGTAAATACGGACGTCCATACATGACATAATCTGAAGATAATAGCGATAATTATAGTAAATTTTAAAAAAACATTAACAAAAATTAGATTATAGAGAATAATCCCATATATCTTTAAGATTAATGTGTAGTTAACAATTATTATATAAAAAAATTCGTTCACGTTATATTCCTCAGAAAAAAAAAGAAAAAAAACTTCTGGCAATCAGCCAAGCTATCAACCTTCCAACACCTTAAATAAACACCTACCACCATGTTATCGTGTTTCTTACACTTTTCTGCTTAACCGAATGTTGACTGCTTGACGACTGAAGTAGAATAACAGATTTGGGTACTACGCATGGGATCGACGCATATCTTCCGATGACAAAATTATTTTTCATTACTCGTTAATGTTAAAAAATATATTGATTAATAGAAAAAGAAATTGCCTACCAGCTGAAGAGATAAATAGTGAAAGAAATGAAACCGAGAGAAAATAACAAGCCTTTGCGAACTTTAGTCTTGTTATAAAAGAAAACGCATGAATCAAACATCAGACATAGGGGAGAGACAGATTCATGCAGGGACATTGCTTCGGGGTCGAGCAACGAGCTTCCCGTTACTACTCAACGCTGTCATTGACACAGAACATCAGCTGACGGCAACATAATGAGTTTACACGGAGATACTTTGAAATCACATTTGGAGATTAATTCCTCAGCCCTCCACTTATTTCCATACAATGCCACTAACAAAAAGAATTGGTTCCTCTAACTCCAGGCTATTTTCGCTGCCAGAGAAAGACGATCACAGAAAATAAAATTTGACAGTATAGTCCAAGCCCTGCCTCCTGACGTTGTCGACGAAGTTGCCGACCTATTGGAAGATGTCTCTGACACAGACCCCTACAACGTCCTTAAAACAGCCATCATTAAAAGGACAGGTCACTCAGACGAACAAATGTCGAAGAAACTATTTAACAACATAAGTATCGGTGATAGAACACACTCGTAATTTCTCAGGTACTTGAAAAGTCACCTCAGAGGAAATATGTCGGAGTCCATCTTGCGTCGTCTATGGTTGGACAAATTGCCAACCACTATGGTACAAATACTAACGCCCATGATAAAGGATACAGCACTGGAAAAATTGGCAGACATTCCCGACAAAATCTTTGAGACGTTCGATTAAAACTTAACGCACTGACTTCCATACAAGGAAATGACTACAATGCTAAATACTCACATATCAATAAGTCACTCGCAGATTTGCAAAAGCAAATGCCAAAAATGCAACTGTTTCTAAACCAGCGACAACGGAAGTACAGAAGTACCTCACGTGGACGTGATTCTAGCCCTCACAGAAGAAGCCTTAGTCGCGGACGAACAAACACTCACCCCAGTGAAAATTTCTGGTATGATCACACGTTTGGTAACGATGCAAGGAAATGCACCCAACCTTGCCGTCATAAAACCAATAGACACCAGGGAAACGGGCAAACCGGCAAGTGAATGCGACTACCCAGGTCGGTACACACAAAGAAAGTCAACGTTTTCTTTGGTCAAGCATCGTATTAGATATTAGGAATTGGATATTAACATGGCTTAAATGCCAGAAGAACAAAATACAGCTTCATACTAAAACACCAATAGATATTTTCAGTAATCCAGTTGCAAGATTTAAACACATCCACTTAGAAATAATGGGTCCTCTGCCGAGCTGTCTAGGATATTCCTATATCTTAACTATGGTTGACAGATTTTCACGTTGGCCTACCGCGATTGCTCTGAAAGAGACATCAACAACTTCAGTCACAAACGTAGTTTTAAAAGATTGGATTTCTGTTTTCGAAATACCCAATATCATCACCACTGATCTTGGCATACAATTCCGATCATCACTTTTTCAGGACTTCAGCAACTTGCTGGGAGCAAAGCACATTAAGACCACAGCATACCACCCATGTGCTAATGAATTAGTTGAAAGATTCCACAGACACCTCAAGACATAGTTAACAAGAAAGGAAAACTCCATCAATTGGATTGATAATTTTCCTTATACTCCTCTCTATCAGTGAGTCAGTTAAGTGTCATACGTGATACACGCTTGGGCGATTATGTCTCGAAAAAGACATGACTGACTGGGCAGAAGATTATCCTGCAGATGGTTGCCATTGCTTTCTGCGGTAGACTGGTTGCCGACCAAGGCTATAGAACCCAATCTATCTTGTTATTTAACCCATAACTGGAAGGAATAGACGGATTAATACCTTTCCCAAGGGTATTTGCTTGTAAGTGAATGCAATGAATTCAGCTGGAATTCGAACTCGGCTCCCCGATTTCTCATTCCGAGCTGATATCCAGTATCCAAAGGAACATTGTTAAAGAAGACCTTCGTTGCACACCAGCTGAAATAGTCTTTGGTACAAACTTGTCATTGCCAGAACAATTTCCTGAAAATGACTTAAACTCTAATCCGACGTAGTATTTCATACAAGAATTGAAAAATAAGAAGTCACAATTAGAATTCACACCTGCTCGAAATTCAAACAAACACACAACAAATCTGCATACCTGTGAATACGTTTTCGTATGAGAAGACGCAGTAACAAAATCCCTATCAGTAAATTATCAGGGTCCATACAAAGACTTACACAGAGCGGAAAAATACTTCACAATACAAAAGGGTATTCAGTCAGACACAGTCACTATTGATAGACTAAAACCAACCGTCTTAGAAAATAAAAATTAACTACGAATACATTCTCCTTGTGTACAAGAAACACCCAAATCTAAAATCACATTACAATCTAACAATACACCCACAATCAAACTAGATCAGGCATAAAATCACTTTTCCTAAAAACTTCAAGACATAATTTTATTACTAATTAATTGATACGATCAATTTTCTACGGGGGGGGGGGGGCTTGTCGTGTTTCTTACGCTTTTCTATTTAACCAGATGTTGACTGCTCGATGACCAAAGTAGAATAACAGATTTGAATTCTGCGCATGGGATCGCCGCATATCTTCAAATAACATAACAATTAATTTTCATTACTCGTTTAGCGAGCCGATGTTAAGAAATATATTGACCAATGGAAAAAGGAATTGCCTACCGACTGAAGAGATAACCAGTGAAAGAAGAGAAGCCGAGAAAAACTAACAAGCCTATGCGAACTTTAGTCTTATAAAAAAAACACACGAATCAAACAGCAAACATAGAGGAGCGACAGATTCATGCAGAGACATAGCTTCGGGGTCTAGTGACGAGCTTCTCCTTACCACTCAACGCCGCCATTGACACAGGACATCAGCTGACAGCAATCGACACTCTTTCGCCTTCTCTTTTTCTTTTCTTTCTGCCTCTTCCTTCACGGTTTTGTACATATGTAAATAAATTATACATTTATTTACCCAAGTCAGATGTATTCTTTTTTTCCTGAATTTATGATTACTGAGGCGAAGAAGTTAATACCCTACAGAAGTATCGGCAACGGCTACACTTCTGCCTTCCGCAACAGTATTAAAAAATGCATTCCTGCGATAATTTAAACAAAATATTTGTCTAAAATCAAGTTAATTTAACTTGAAATCAGCTAATATTTGTCAATAAATTTTCAAATTCAAAAAGCAGATTTTATTTTTGGAATATTTGTTAATAAAGAGAATCACATTGTGCTGAAAGATGGCTAAAAATGGCGCTAAAATCTGAGATTTTTAAACGATTTAAAAGACACTTCCAGTCAATTGAAATTAGTTTTGAAATAGAACGAATCCTTTCGCCTATTAAAAAATCGAAATTTAATCTATTAGCTTGAATTAAAACTAAAATAGAACCTTTGCGAAATTTTTTTCATTTTTAAATTTCATTTTTAACCTAGGGGATTGCCATTCTTGGGAGGTACTTATATTAAATATAATTTTATATTATATATATGATGAGAAATCTAATATGTAACATAATATTTTATATATCTAAACTTATTTATAAATGGAACTTTGTCTGTGTGTGTATATGTGTGTGTCTCTGTGTGTGTCCGTTACCTATAGACTCCGAAACGGCTGAACCGATTTTCTTGAAAATTTACACAGTTGTACTATAAGCGTATGCTAATGTTCTGACCTAAGTTTTGTGTCGAGGTATCCCCGATAAATATCGAAAATCGATAATCGAAAAAAATCGGGTTACAGAAGGAGTGGTCCAATTTTAATCAAATTTGATGCACTCATAGATAAAGACATAAGAAACGATATTCAGAAGTTTCAAGGTGTCAGTTCTTACAATAGTGCACAAAATCGATAATATATATATATATATATATATATATATATAAAGCAAGCTGTTTGTGTGTGTATCTGTTTATCTGTCTGTATGTCTGCATTTTTGTCAGCCCTTTTATTTGAGTTTTTGTTTCAGGTTCGGCTCTAAGTAGGTATAATTGTAGTTCTTAGTCTCAGCCATGATACCATTTACTCAGAGGACTTATTTACCCTTCAAAATTCAGTTTACGACGAAAAAAAACTTATTTGATATCGATACCAGGAAATCAAAATGTGCCTTACATCCATTCATTTTTCTTTCAGTCTACGGTTTCGCTTTAACTGGAAACAACTATTGCTTTTTAGTCTTTCGTGCCTACGTCCAAAGAGTCTGAGCTCCAGTACCATGGATTAGTTTTAAAGCTTCCATTACACCCGAACAACGCCGGGCTATACTGCTAGTTACTATATAATAAAGAGAATTAAATTCAGTCAGTCCTTGCTCAACGATATTTTTAAGGCCAGCTATAACATTTCATGAAACAAAAAACAACTTGTCAGCATTTTATGTTGGACGAAAATTTTTATTGCTTTCTTTTTCTTTAAAATGAATCAAAGAAAATAAACTAAAGGGAAAAATTAATTAAAATGTACATTTACTATATTTACAGAATGCCAACCAAAGTTATGTACCGAATATAGAACTGATTTTCGGGTTTTTTGATAAGGTTTACTGTTCTGCACGTGACTGCACCATATACACATTTAAAAATGCTACAAATCCTTCAGATGTGATATGAAAGCCATCTGAAGCTTTCAGATGGTTTTTCATTCATCTTCTTCTTCATGTTCCTTGTCCCTTCAGGACGTAGGCGATCATGGACTTCTGCTTAACTCTGTCTCTTGTCGCTCTCGGTAATTTTTCTCTTGGTATCTCTTTCAAGCCCCGCTCCGTCAACCATTTGCTCAGAACCTAAGAAGTAGTTATCGCGCTGCTTTCCCCTGTCTTTCCTTCCTTTATCCGACCTGTGAGTATTAAGTTCTCTAGGCTCTCCTGCCTCATAACATGTCCCAGGGACCTCATTTGTCTCTTCCTGATATGTATTATTAGTTTTTTTTTCTCGTTTGCATCCTTTCCAACACCTCATCGTTGCACACGTGCTCTGTGCATGGTATGCTCAGCATCCTTCTGTAAAACCATATTTCTGCTGCCTCAAGCCTCCCCTCCTTTCATCTTTGATGAGATTGTCCAGCATCCACTTCCATACAGAAGGACAGATATCATGTAACAATCCAGCATCCTTTTCTTTGTTTCTAATGAGATTTTCCTTTCTTTCAGTACACTGGCTAGCTTCTGAAATGCGTCTTTGGCCATGCCAATGCGTCTTTGGAACTCCATATCGCACATTTCCATCCAATTACATGCGTAATATGCCTAAAACAGCGATCAGGTACAACTTCTCAAGCAGCTACCAACGTGTTTACTAACCAGGCCATTGCAACTTAACCCGCTAGTTGAGTGAAAACTGGCTGCAGAGTTAACTATTCTACGAGGGTCTCTGCGAAACTCATATCTCCAATTTCATTGCTAGGTGGATACTGTTGGTATAGCAGAAGATTTTGAACCTTCTCGCCAAAAACCCATCATATTTTGTTACAGATATCAGCAGAGCGGAAGTCTAACAAAATGGCATCTGACATGAAAGCGAGTATGAAGCAGCGATATTTAACTGAAATCTTTCATGCGGAATAAAATGCACCTGCTGACATTCATGACCCTTGATGAATATTTATGAAGACCAAATAAGGAATGTAAACACCGTCAGGTTGAAAAGTTAAAGCGTTTTATATGGTGACATCGATGTAATAGTTGCTTGTTAACAGGAAGATATATATATGCCAATGAACAAATCTTTCTTGTGCTATCATCACAACGAAATATCTCATTCGTAAATAAGAGATTAGATTGCAAATATATTGAATTCATTGATTCTTTGGAATTAAACCGCAGAATTTTTTCTAACTGACAACAAAAAGGTAATTCTTTTTTATGTGTCGTTTCCCTTCAGTAAGTTGGCGATCATGGCTCTCCACAATTTCTTGTCTTTTGTAGCACTTAGTAAATGTTGATGTTTTTGTTATTTCTCCTAAAGCTTGTACTGTCATCCATTTACACAGGTTGGTAAGTAGGTTATGCGCTGTTTCCCAGGTTCTCTCTTGCTTTTAATATGTCTTGTGAGTATTACATTTTATAAGACATCTTTCCTCAATATATGCCTTAAAAACTCCAACTGTATCTTTCTGATGTTAAGTACTACTTAATTGCCATAAGTGATACGCGCTTTCGAGACATGACTTACTAGACATAATTTTCCATCAGTAGGTTTCCATTACTTTCAGTCTTGCTATTTAACCCATAGCTGAAGGGAGAAGAGATGGGTTAATATTTTTCCCAAGGGTGCGTAAGTGAATTAAACGAATTCGGTTGAAATTAGAACTCGGCTCTCCGATTTACTCATTCGGAGCCGATATCCATTGCACCACAACGATGCGTTAAGTATCTTCTTCTATGTGCCCTATCCTTTCAGGACGTAGGCGATCCTGGCTTTCTGCGTCTCCCTATTCCTGGTGGCTCTAAATGTCTTTTCCCCTGTTACTCCACGCAAACCCCGTTCCGTCATCCACCTGATCAGACCCTTCAACTATGTTATCCGCTGCCTTCTTCTGTCTCTTTTTCCTTCTATCTCGCCTCTCAGTATCAAGGTTCTCCAAGCCCTCCTTCCTCATTGCATGTTCCAGAACCTTAAGTTTTCTCTTCCTGATGCTCACTATTAGTTTTCTTTTCAATGGCATTCTTTCCAAATCCTCACCATTGCCCACATGTTTCGTCCATGATACGTGTCCTTTTTGTTTCAGTTTTAGTTAAAATTTCGTCGTTGCTCACATGTTCGATCCATGGTATTCTCATCATCCTTCTGTAGAACGGCATGTCTGTTGTTTCAAGTCTATTCTTTAATCTGACTTATAAGAAGACAGATATTACATAGCAGTTCAGTACTCTTTTTGTTTCTAATGAGATTTTCCTGTTTCATAATACTCTGCTTAGTTTTGGAAGGTATATTTCGCCATCCCAATACGACCGAGAGAAACAAAAAGTTACCAACCTAAAAAAAAGTTTGTGTAAATAGATGGTAAACAGTGATTGTGAGGGGTGGTGAAAAGGCAAACTTCAATAAGACATTAAAAGGATAGGAAGTTGCAGAGAGCCGTAATCGCTCACACCTTTACACGGCACGCAGAAAAAGAAGTGTAATGTAATTCAAAGAAAGAGAATGCGAACGATATTGCCAATTAGTCCTTGATTAGGAATTTATGCTTTGCGTTTTATGCATTTCTCAAAGGAGACAAGAGCTACGCTCGGGGAATTAGGAAAACAGAAAAGAATAAACACAAAGTCAGACTTTATGACAGGAGTTTAAACATCGCACAACTGTCTACATAT
>JBBBDQ010000430.1:2365000-2497500 GCA_037127315.1 Ascarosepion bandense
TCGAGACATGACTGACTGGGAAGAAGATTATTCCGCAATAGGTTGCTATTGCTTTCTGCAGTAGACTGGTTGCCAGCCAAGGCTATAAAACCCTATCTGTCCTATTATTTAACTCATAACTGGAGGGAAAAGACGGATTAATACCTTTCCCAAAGGTATTTGTGTGAAAGTGAATGCAAGAAATTCAACTGGAATTTGAACTCGTTTCCCCGATTTCGCTTTCCAAGCCGATATTCAACGCACCACAACACACATCCTATATATACGCATAGCACAACGGTCCTTATTATGATAGAGAGGATATACATATATACCATCTATATCCTCTCTCTCTCTCTCTCTATATATATATATATATATATATATATCCTCTCCATTATAATAAAGACCGTTGTGTGTATATATATATATATATATATATATATATATATATATATATATATATAGTATATCGAGGCAGCAAGTAATTTTCTAAACATATGCTGTTAAATATAAGAGACAATGAATGTCTATTATGTTTAATCATGAGCCGTTCTAAACGTCATATTTTTGCTTTAATTTCAGTTGAAAATAAAGACAAAAATTCTCCAACATTT
Source organism: Ascarosepion bandense (assembly GCA_037127315.1). Classification (NCBI taxonomy): domain Eukaryota; kingdom Metazoa; phylum Mollusca; class Cephalopoda; order Sepiida; family Sepiidae; genus Ascarosepion; species Ascarosepion bandense. The sequence continues at coordinate 2,365,597 of JBBBDQ010000430.1, forward strand.
GGATAATTATTTATTGGTTTTCTTCTAAGCTTTCGGCTCACATGAGCCATCTTCAGAGAGGTTGTTTAAACTGAAATATTATAAAATCCACTATCACCGACGATTTTATTTTGTGTTGACATAAAACTCCGCTTGGCAACGGCAATAGTTACCAAAAATAATAAACGCAGTTCTTAACTTTGCGATGCAGTTTTATGACGTCACACCGCGTGATATTTAAAATAATAAATAATAGAATTAAAATGGGCGGGAGGTAAAATGTTTTTACGCATAGCTGGATGGTCAGACTTAGTTTGAAAAACAACACGAACGTTAGATGCATAATAATACTCACGTGAACTACATGAAATCCGCTTGGCGAAGGACACACTAACCCTACCCAACCAAGGTACTCGGAGATAGACCGGACATTTACTAACCATTGCGGGTTTAATTTTATTAAATCTAGCAATCTTATCCCGAATAACCGATTGAACAATATCCGACGGATAACCATCGTTCACAGAGATACTAGTTAAACAACTAATTCCATCTTTCAAGGTGTCATCTAAACAAATCATTAACGTCCTGTGGGTCAAAGTCCTAATCAGATTAATCCCATCGAGTAAAGGTAGGCTTCCTATAAACTGAATTAATAAAAGAGGAAGGTGTTCTATGAACCAGAATATTTAAAAAGGGCATTGAACAATTGACCTCCTTATCTAAATAAATTTATGGGCAGGATGAACATTAAGAATGGAGAAAAATTGATCAAAAAAACAAAATGTGTCATTCACATAACGGAAGTAAACCGTGGGCCGGGAAGAACCTAAAAATAGGCTCCCCTCATAAAATCCCACAAAAATATTCGTCAAGACAGGACCCAAAGTGGAAACCATCGCTACACAATCAATCTGGTGATACGTTAATATTATCAAAATTAAAATAGACAGGCATGATGGCAAATTTTATGAGTTCAACAAAAACAGCTTAAAGTAAAATCGATGGAGTAAAATTATTATGATATAGCAAATCCCTGCAAATATCGATAATCTCCGACAAAGGAACACAAGTAAAGAGGCTACAAATGTCAAACAAACACATAAATCCATCAGTGGCCTCACAATTCCTAATAAATTGGGAAAAGGAAAAGGAATCTTTTATACAGAAGGAAATATAATGCTGCAAAACTGGTTGCAACATTATAGCCAGTCACTTTGCGACTTTATATTGAAAAGACCCAATCATAGAGAGCATGGTTCTCAATAGGACACCATTCTTATGAACGTTAGGTAATCCATAAAGTGGGGAAGCGAATGGAGTCAGAAGGTCTTAATTGCTCAGCCAATTCAGAGGAAAGAACACCACTTTTTACACATTTGACAAGACATTTCTGAAATCGAATTTGTGAAGTCAGTGTACAATCATGAATGTCAATGGAATCAAGACGTTGAAACTTGGAAGAATCATTAAGTATAATTAACATTTTATTAATATAATCTTGGCGGTCCATAAGGACAACAACAGATCCCTTATCAGATTTCGTAATAACCAAAGAGTAGTTCTTTTTAATGGATCTAATGATCCGATGGTGTTCACTTCTCCATTTCGATTCAGAGAAAGAAAAAGAACTGGAATAAGAATGAGAAAAATCATTCAATTTGTCTGGAAAATCGCTAGTTTTATGAATAGAGACAAATTGAAGGTTAGAGAGTTTGTTTTTTTGTTTTGTTTTTATATAAGCGTTTCACCCCGAGCAAGGCATGTCACTGCCACTACTGCGCAGGGGGCTACGTAGAGTGGAGAAAGGATGATTAAATATAGGAAATGTCAGAGGGTGGGTGATAGGCGGGTAAGGATACCAAGAATGAGGGTTGGGTAGATGAGAGTGTTCTGAGAATAATTGGGAGTTAGTGTGATAGGAGGTGTCTATTGACCCTACATTTAAACACCTTGAGCATAAAATACCACAAATTCTGAAAAAGTCTGTTCCCTATCAATAGAGGTAAAAGGAATTCTAAAGTCTAGGCCATGGGCTAAAATATCAAGTTCAATCTCTGAGGGATAATATGAAGACAAATTAACTTCATTTTTTTCAGAATTTGGTTCAACCATACAGCTAAATCTATTGGAGATGAGATGTTTTAAATTCTGAAAACTGCACGCCATCTTAGAATGACGGCGCGCAATTTTCAGACCTACATAACGGGCAAAACGGATCCTATCAAAATATGATTAATAATTAAATGTCATATGCCAACATATTATACTTTTTTTGTAGGCCAAAACACCGGCTGGAAAACTGCAAGAGAAAATCCTTAATAAAAGCTTTCTTTGTTTTCTAACCAGACAACAATTTTGCCTGCCTAATCCGAAAGGAAAAGCGACAAATCTGGTGTTGAAAAGAAGAGTGTAAAACGTTGTTTTAACCTTCAATGCTTCAATTTTAGACTGATCTATAAAATTTTATTTAATTTTTCTAACTAAATCAGGTGTGTACCTTTTCTTAAAGTATATATATATATATATATATATATATATTTCAGTACAAAATCTTTTGATGTAATAACATTTATTTTTTCCCTTTCCGTTCATTCTGGTCATCCATGACAGACTTTCTTTTCATAATTTTCCCCCATTTACAGTTCTGACGAGAGGGGAAGACACCGGTCTACTGTTGTTTTTGTTTTAAAATTTATCATGGCCTATAATAGTAAAAAATTGTCTTCAACGTCATAATACGATTTTCTACCGTCTAAAATATATTTCAATATATATAAAAGTAAATGCTTGAACAGTGAGTTTAAAATCTACACGTTCTGTAACTTTCTTACAATATACATATATATATATATATATATATTATACTTTTATAAAGAGTGCTCGATACAAAGTAGAGCTTTATATTGTATTAGTTGTTACAATGATTTATAAAAGCATAGTATTACTACACAATTTTTTTTGTTTCAGAACATCAATGCTCCTCATCTAGTGATAAATGGAAATGAAAAATAAATTGTGAAAACGATTTATTCTTGGTAATGTGATATGTAAGTGATGTGTGGGATAGGAATTTAGTATGTTTAAGCGGGTCAGTCGGCAGTTTGTAACCATAGAGATACAGCCTTGTGTTAGGAGAGGGAGGCGGGGTAGCACTAGCTTTGGACAAGTCACTTTTTAGTTTTGTCTAGGTAATTCTTATATTGGGATGTAAGGTTGTTTTTTTTTATATTGGGATGTAAGGGTAGGCACTTTTTATTTTAATACTATATATGAGTGGATTGAATAGAGAGACCTTTTAGTGTTGTGTGGGTTTATTTTATTTTAATAATACAATATTCGTTTGTTCTATTTTGTGGATCAAACATGGATATTAATTACTTTTTAGAGAGGATTAGTTTATGTGAATGAGGGATTTTTGGTTAGTTAAATTTTAACGAAAAATATTTTCGATGTTTACATAACACTGCTAATTCATCCCTACGGTTCAATAATTCGCCATTGTTGGGGTACTTTAGAATGTGCAGCTTTTCACTTAAGCATAAAGGACAGATGTCGTTAAGCGAGTTACAGGTTCTAGTTTTTTCCAGGATTTTCCATTTTACTTTGGGTTTCTTTTTTTGTGTCCTTTAATTTCCAAAAATATGCAGAAAGGGATGTTTGGATTTCGATACATGTTGTTTTTGAATGAAGTTAAGTGCATGTACCACCGCTGCTTAAAAGTGTTCTTTGTAGATCCGATGTAGACTTTACTTACAGTTGGATTTTCACTGATGCTCCGAAACAAAAATTTTTGTGTAGTGATACTATGCTTTTATAAACCATTGTAACAACTAATACAATATATATGTATATATATATATATATATATATATATATATATATATATATATATATATATATAAAGAACAATGAAAAAGAAAAAGAAGAATGACAATTTTAAAATCTATATATATTAGGGACCTCTACTAATATTCGATACGTAAAAATTAAAATTTTATTTTTAAAATGAAAAAGCTTTCTTGAAGCTTTCATTTTAACTTTGATTAAAAACTAATGAATTAAATTTAATATTTTCAGTAAGCAAATCAATCTGAGGCATTTCAAACTGAAATTAGATTAATTTGCATTTTTGTTCTTTGTAAAATTGTTAAACTCGATATATTGACAGTTTTGTCAACAACTTTACAGTTAATTCTCGGTTTTTAAAATCCTGCAAAACTAATATATATATATATATATATATATATATATATATATATATATATATATAGGCTCTCACACCCTGATTGAGTACTCTGGAAGAATGGGAGACTTTGAAAAACAGTAGCTACTCTGGCATATACGTATCGCTCATTCAATAATGAATTAGAGCACTCTGGCTGTTGGGCGTGTATAATTATAATGTACGCGCTAAAAAGTCTGCCTTTTCCTACCGAGCGCTTATAGCTCAGAGGTAGAATCGCCGACTGACGCCAATTCGTTCGTGTTTCAATCAGTTGTTTTTTAAAAAAAAAGCAACCGGAATCTAACCGTACTGATGAGCTGTGATAAAGCGAAACAGATCTGTCTGCGGATGACTATATATATATATATATATATATATATATATAAGCATGTGTGTGTGTTTATGTGCTTATATCAAGGTTTATGAATATGTTTTGTGTATTTAAATGTCTGTGAATAAGCTTACGATCAGTAAGCTAGTTTTACAGACTTACTACGGCACGTATATATATATATTAATCATATCATCCCAAGCAAGGCAGTGCACTGCCACTATAGCGCAGGGGTTACATAGAGCAATTTGGTATATGAAATGTCAGAGGGAGAGTGATAGACGAGTTAGGAGGTATGTAGGGAGGGTGTTGGAGGGAATGGGTGCGAGTTAGTGTGTTAGGAGGTGTCTATTGACCTTACATATAAACTCCTGGAGGTTGTAGCCGTCGGGGAAGCAATCATGCGGAAGGGAATTCCACAGGCGGGAAGTGCGAGAAAAAAAGCTGTTGGAGTAGAAATTGCGGTTACATTTCGTCGGTTTCACTGTAAAGGGGTGGGACCTAGTAGCCAATCTAGTATCTCGTACAAATTCTCACCTCGGGGGCACCAGTGATTTAAGTTCATCCCAGCAGAAGCCGTGAAAGTACTTATAGAAGAGGCACAGGGAAGCCACATCACGCCGGTGATAGAGTGACTACAGGCGGTCAGCTAAGTCGGTATCGATCACATTACAGATTCTCCGTTGTATTTTATCAAGAAGCCCGAGGAGAATAGCAGGGGCACCCGACCAGATGTGGCAGCAGTATTCAATATATATATATATATATATATATATATATATATATATATTGTAACTAAGTTGTTGAACTCGTAGGTTTATTAACCTTTTGTTCATGCATTTACTTTTATAAAGAGTGCTCGATACAAATGTAGAGCGTTATACTGTAATAAAACATGAAAATTTTTGTGTAGTGATACTATGAATTTATAAAAACATTGTAACAACCATGACATTATATATATATATATATATATATATATGTGTGTGTGTGTGTGTATATATGTATGTATATATATATACACATATATATATGTATATGTATATATATACATATATATATGTATGTATAAATATATGTATATATATATGTATGTATATATATGTATATATATACATATGTATGTATATATATATGTATATATATATATATATATATATATATATGTATGTATACATACATATATATATATATGTATTAATATAATTGTTATTATTATAGTTAGTTATAATACACACATTTTACATCACTACACAAGATTATTCAAGTTTCAGTATTATTCGTCAGTACTTCGTCAGGCGATGTAGCGATAAAAAATGTTTGTATTATAACTGCTTATTATAAATTATTACCAATATTGAGCACTTTTAAAAACTAACTGCTACGGACTGTAGATTTTTACTACATTTGTCCTTACACTTATTAAGATATATATATGTGTGTGTGTGTGTGTGTGTGTGTGTGTGTGTGTGTGTGTGTGTGTGTGTGTGTTATACAGATCTGTATATCAGACTAAGAGTGAGTAAATGAATAACAAAATTGGAATAATTCCCACGTTACTTATTTCGTTCCGACAAAAGACTTCTTCAGAAAAATAAAGGTTTAAACGATGCCACCATATAGATGGCGGGAACGGGAAAAACAAGCGCTGGTTAGTATTTTACACAGAGAGACGCTGAAGATGAATCTAGATGTATTCACTTGATGACACCATTCAACTTTCTAGCCGTTCTGTTTTATTTTGTTTTAGTTAAGTACTGCTACTACTATTTACTGCTAAACTATATATTAGTAGAACTCTTCCTATTGAAATGTAAACATTTGAAAAGCAACAGCGATAAAAAAGAAAGCAAAAAACGCCAGACACAGCTGAATAAGGTTAGCCAATTTATGCAATGTTATGTAATGTAAACATCTAATGTTAAACCGTCCCTGTATCTTTGCCGTTTCTCAGTGTCAAATTGCCACCGACGTTCGTCGTAAATTTTCCCCTGCCATATCTAAATCAGTCAGTTAGTCAATTAAGTGCCAAACGGGATACACACGTGGGCGATCTTGTCTCGAAAGAGACATGACAGATTGGGCAGGTTATCCAGCAGTAGGTTGCCATTACCTTCTGTGGTAGACTGGTTGCCAGCCAAGGCTACAGAACCCAATCTGTCCTGTTATTTAACCCATAACTCGATGGAAGAGAGGGATTTATACCTTTCCCAAGGGTATTTGTGCGTAAGTGAATCCAAGGAATTCAAATGGAAATCGAATATCTAAATCACGGTCGCTAAAACCCTTGTTAGTCTGAAGATGACTTTCGAGTGAAGAAACGTGTGAAGTATTATTTCTTATGTTTGTCATTCAATTGCCTAAAATATATATACATACATATATATATATGTGTGTGTGTGTGTGTGTGTGTGTGTGTGTGTGTGTGTGTGTGCGCGCGCACGAGTGTGTGTATTAATTAGTGCTGGCATGTGCGATTGTTGAAGGATGCGTGTAGGAAACTAGGAATCGAGAGATGTTTAAAAAATTAATATCAATCAGCTAAGTCACAATATATATATATATATATATATATATATATATATATATATATATATATATATATATATAACGTAGAATACTTGGTATATTAGTCAGGTAAATTCCGATAGAGACGAACTCAAAGGAACTCAATGTTCTGGAATAACCCCAAATAAATTCCAACGGTCATAGACTGATTCCCTTACCTAGCTAACCCCCTCCAGAACCTCTAACTAAACGACATCCACAAAAAAATTACAACTGTCAACGAAATATCACAATATCAATTAACCCCAGCTAACACCCCTAACAAAACTAAATAAAGGAAAAGGATTTCCAGTACCTTCCATTTTGCCTGATGAGGCATTGGGGACCCAATGCTGAAACGAACGTACCTTCGTCGCGATTATATATAGTGAAATTATGTATATGTTCTAAAGTATAATATATATATATAAAAGTAAAAGAACGAAGAATAAAATTGCAACGTTCAAAACATTCATTTAACATAGGAATCAATAAAAAAATACAGCAATAAATATTTATTATTTAATTTTTACATTAGAACATGTAAATATCTACGACAAAACTGTACGTTTTGTTTCGAAATTAAAAAAAACAATGTCTCAAAGGCAAAAGAAGAGAAGTACTTTCTTTACATTCTACTTCCTTTGTCTCGTCGTAATCTTTCTTCAGTTCCGCAGCCCCATAAACCTTTCCGATAGATGTAATTTATGCTTAGTTGAAAAAATTAAAAATAAAGTATCCTAAACAAAATCTACGTTTAATATACGTAAGGAATTCATAAGCAAATGCCGCCACAATTCTAAATTTTTAAACTTTAAATTGTAATATAAATACCCTCCTAAAAATAATCCCAAATTAATCTATGTTTGACAAAAGTTTTCCTTTCCTCTTCCAAATCAATATAGTATTAATTAAAGCGACCACATAGATCTAACTTTTTAACACTTACATTTTCTGAGCCCATTAATTTTGATAGCAACTAATCACAAATTCTAAATTTAATATTCGTACTAATATATCTCACGTTGATCCTAATAAAAAATTAAAATTAATAATATATTATAAAAAATACAATTCTACTAATTTAATTATCCGTAATAACTCCTCCCCACTAACTGATGTGTTAACGTAAAACCAACATTACATTCAAAAGAGTAAGACTCTATCTCCGACAAACAAAAAGTATATATGTTGGATTTACAAAAACTACGTTAACAAGATGTCTTACATTACATTTTTCTGACCATTCATCTACAACAACATTCCTGTCTACATTCACAGTATAAAAAAACGATCCATAACACAACTATCCTACACCAAGAAAACAACAAAAGCAAACTACAGATTCTCGAAACAATATTCATTAAAAAACTTAAGCCTTCAATTAGTAGAATCAGCTATGAATATTGTAGTAATGTTCTAAAATGTTTGTAAAAAGAAGTTTTTAATGCTTTGACACATGCATGACCATGACATTACAACATATAAAAAATTTCCATTTTGGATAATTTTCTCAAGCGTTATATTTGAAGCAGAAACAAAAATTACAGTAATTTTAGCAGCTATTTTTTGCTACCATAACTCACACCCCTGAAGATGAACTCGGAAGAAGATTGAGGGTACTTGGATACATTGAGAACTGAATGATAACATCTGTCAACGTTACAGCTCATTTTTGACATCTTTCAATTATAATAGGCGAAAGATTATCCGTGTGTATGAACGGATTTTATTCAAAATAAGCAGACACAATGTTTACAATTTATTTAATCTGATATATATATATATATATATATATATATATATATATATATTGATTGATTGATTGATTGTTTAATTACTTAGTTTCTGGTCATAATAAGGTTAGACCAGTTACATTTGTATCAAGACTATTCAATACAATTATACTATAGAACTTTTGAATATTTTCCATTTGTAAACGAGTTGTTACGCGACCTAGGTTTCTACCATGAGTGGTGTCTTCAGGTATTTTGCAATAACTGATTTTACCGTTTGCCGTTTTTTTTTTTAAGAACGCTCACGTAACGGTGTTTTTGTTTTTTTGTTTTGTTTTTTTTTAACGTTCACTTGGCAGGGAATTTTTGAACGCGCAATCTTTAAAAATTCAAAAATTCCCTGCCACGTGAACGTTAAAAAAACACTGTTACGTTACAAGACAACCAATCATGGTAGAAACCTAGGTCACGTAATAACTCGTTTACAAATGGAATATATATATATATATATATATATATATATATATATATATATATAGAGAGAGAGAGAGAGAGAGAGAGAGAGACCCCGTGATCCAAATGTAGGTGCACTGTAGGTGGAATAGCTTTGTGTATCAGTTATATTTTCAACAAGATTGGTTCCCTCCGCATTATTTAAGAGCAGTTTTATTGGGAAATTTTCCATTAAATTCTGACATTAGCAAGAATATTCGGTATTAGGTAGACATTAGTATTATTGTGGAGACCTACCTACAAATGAACTCGTCCACACCTTTATAATATGGCTACCAACTCTGGGTGAGTTGTCACTGAGTAGGGCTATATGGCCGGGAATACCCACAATAAAATGACCATGTGTCACATCCAGCCTTGCGTGGGAAGGCTAGTAAATACAGTCACTGAGTAGTGGCAGTCGCAGACTTGCCTCTACTATTGACACTGTCAGCTCTCTGCCTTCGGGCAGGGAGCACTAACCCAGTCGTGGTTCTGCCGAAGGGTAGAATCACGACTGGGGAAAGATAGACAAATATTTTTGGCCGGTCTATATGACCCAGAAGACCCACATTAAAACGACCTTGTGTCACATTTTGCCTTAAGTGGGGAAGTGACTAAATACTGTCATTGAGTAGTAGTCACAGAGTGAGTGAATGAGTGAGTCAGGACGCCTGCGAGAGAAAGTACTCTCCAGTCTACGTTTACCTTTGTACTACGTTTCCCCAAAAATTACTATTCAACCTTATATCCGAGTCCGTGTTATCTTTCTATGGCTCTTCGGTCATAACAAGTATATAAAAAGAAATTATATTAAAAGCAACAAAACAGAAAGAATGGTAAATACAGAAAAGATGGATAACTAGAAATGATAGCGGGTGTAATGAAAAAAAATACTATGTTAAAGAAAAAGGAAGAAGGAAAACGGAAGGAAAAAACGAACAAAAACAAAGAAATACAAACAGATAATATTGAGCATAAACAAACAGTTTTGTCGCATTTGAATTAACGAACGGATGACTTTCAAAATTCAATACAACAAAAAGTTATTGTTCTCCCACCACGTAGCAGAGAGAGAACTTTCACCTCTCATGATGAATGTATCTTCTCTCAAGAAAGCTCGTTGCCTTAAGCCTCTATTGGGACTCAAACTCTCCTCAAACCTCATGTATCCGAACTATTGTTAAAGATACTGGGAAAATAGTCAGTTCGTTGAATCGCTCCAGTAAGTATATGACTCCCTCCTCAATATACTCCATCTTTACAATTCAACTTAGTTCGAATTCCAGTTGAATTCCTTGCAATTCGCTTACACACAAATACCCTTAGGAAAGGTATTAATCCGTTTCTTCCCTCCGGTTATGGATTAAATAACAGGACAGAGTAGGTACTATAGCCTTGGCTGGCAACCGGTCTACTGCAAAAAGTAATGGCAACCTACTGTGGGATAATCTTCTGTCCAGTTAGTCATGTCTCAAAAGAGACATGATCGTCCAAGCGTATGGCATTTAACTGACTTACAAGAGCCAGATCAGATCAAAATTAGAGTATTTACTGTCATATCTGGGCTAGAGCTGTCCAGACCTCACTTTCCTGTCTCGAGAGAGTTCAAAAGCATCTATGCAGCTTTTAATTATTTTCCAAGGTACAACACCTTCCTCAACGACGAAGCGTCCTGAGTATCTCGCTGGTCTATCGCTATTTCGATGGCTTGTGTTCTGGCGAGTTACATTCACTTTCCCAACCATCCCTGAACTTTACAAATCGGACCCGCCATGGAACATACACAAAGATAAATCATCCTCATTCCTTACGTGGCTTATCACTTTGAATACACTGGTTCTCGCTCGATCACCTAAGTTAAGCAACGTTGAGCCTGGTCAGTACTTAGATGGATGACCTCTTGGGAATAGCAGGTGCTGTAAGCGTTTAGTGACGGATGTGCGTTGTGGTGCAGTGGATATCGGCTCAGAAAGAGAAATCGGTGAGCCGAGTTCGAATTCCAGTTGAATACACTGCATTCACTTAAGCACTGGTACCATTGGGAAAGGTATTAATCCGTCCATTCCCTCCAGTTATGGGTTAAATAACAGGGTAGGACTTAGGGACCCTGCCCTTAAAACAAATCCCAATGAATCTTGATACTCGAAAAGAAAAAGTATTACTAGACACAATACCTATAAAAAAACAAAAATCAATTGTTGAAAGAAAAAGGTATTATCAGCAATAAATAAATAAAAAATTTAGTTGGCACTAAAAGACCCGCCAAGGTTGATATGCCATAAAGACAAAACAACCAACCAATCAGTTTATGTCTTATAAAGTAGATTTTACAAAGACAAGTTTAAATGTCAATCTTAAAACAAATAATATTTTATTAAATTCTATTTTATTAGAAATTTTATGCCACATAATTTAAACAAAAAATACGGGGGTGCGTAATTGTTATCACCACAGGAAACAAAATAAACAATCCAAATTCGAATTTTGCCTCATCATGTTTATGTTCATTTAGTTCTAATACCATTGAGAAAGGCAAGAATCCACATCTTCCAGTAATCTAAACTTATTTATAAATGGAACTTTGTCTGTCTGTGTGTGTGTGTGTGTGTGTGTGTGTGTGTGTGTGTGTGTGTCCGTTACCTATAGACTCCGAAACGGATGAACCGATTTTCTTGAAAAATTACACTGTTGTACTATAAGCGTCTGCGAGTGTTATTAGCTAGGTTTTGTGTCGAGGTACCCCAGATGAATATCGAAAACCAATAATCGAAAGAATCGAGTTATAGAAGAAGTAGTCCGATTTTAATAAAATGTGATACACTCATAGACAAAGACATAAGAAACGATATTCAGAAATTTCAAGGTTGCAGTTCTTACAATAGTGCAGAAAATCGATAATATATATATATAAAATGCAAGATGTTTTTGTGTGAGTCTGTTTATCTGGCTGAATGTCTGTATTTTTTTCAGCCCTTTTATTTTAGTTTTTGCTTCGGGTTTGGCTCTAAGTAGGTATAGTTCTTAGTCTCAGCCATGATACCATATAATCAGAGGACATATTTAGCCCTCAAAATTCAGTTTGCGATGAAAAAAACTTATTTTATATCGATACCAGGAAATCAAAATTTGCCTTACATCCATTCATTTTTCTTTCAGTCTACGGTTTCGCTTTAACTGGAAACAACTATTGCTTTTTAGTCTTTCGTGCAAATGTCCAAAGAGTCTGAGCTCCAGGACCATGGATTAGTTTTAAAGCTTTCATTACACCCGAGCAACGTCGGGCTATACTGCTAGTATATATATATATATATATATATATATATATATATATATATATATATATATATACTATGTGCGATTGGTAAATTGTCGCAATTATTTTATTATTTCAAATATTCTTTAGGCTGAGTCTGAGCTCCAGGAACATGGATTAGTTTTAAAGCTTTCATTACACCCTAGCAACATCGGGCTATACTGCTAGTAAAGAAATAAAATTTAGTTGGCAATAAATGACCCGCCGAGGTTAATATGCCATAAAAACAAAACAACCAAACAACCAATCATTCCTTATGTATTCCATTAGTAAGAAATAATTTCCACCCCGACAGCTTCTGCCCATAAACTGCTGCTTTGAAGAACAGATTACCGGCAGGATGTTTTTCCCCAATTCGTTCCCATGAACTTCACATCTTGTCTTTCCTTCGCTCATACAGCACCATACAATAACTTCCTACATTTAGTGGTTCTTTTATCTCATAGTAGGGGAACATTAGTATTTTAAAAATCCTGTTCTTCTCTCTATAATGATTATGGGCGATCAATACTCTACGCAACCCCCTGTCTCTTCTAACTCTAAGCAATGTTTTAACCATCTCTCCTTGTCCCTTGTATAATTGCAATTACAGATACATCGTTGATTTTCTGGTAATCTCAGTGCCAGGAGTGCCTCAGCTAATTTGTTTTTCTTCTCCAACACGGCCATAAATCCGAGTCAACATGTTAAGCAATATGTTTAATTTCGGAATCCACATCAGTGATATTTTCTATTCTGCTGTCTTCTGTCTATATTTACCTTATGATTATTCCTGATAAAAATGTTATGGTTAATTGTTGCACCAATTATTATTATTATTATTATTATCATCATCATCACCACCACCACCACCACCACCACCACCATCATCATCATCATCATCGTCGTTGTTATTGTTGTTAGTAGTAGTAGTAGTAGTAGCAGTAGCAGCAGTAGTAGTAGTAGTAGTAGTAGTAGTCAACAAATGAGCTTTTACATTTTTTGCTCACTAAGCAATGTTGTATGAATAACGCCAGTATCCTATTTCAGTTTACATAAAATTATTGCAACTTTATATTACGAAAGAGTTTTATTTATTGTCAGTTATAATACCAAGTGTAAATTTCCGGAACTTTTTCTAGTTTTACTTGTTCCTGAACAGACAAAAATAGTTTCAAATAGGAATTATCTTGACAATCATCGCAGAATGGATTGTACGAAAATATTCCACATCACATTTTTAGACAGCATTGTTTCTCAATATCCCTTTTTATTCGTTGTTGAATTTGGGGGGTTTTTTTAAGTCGTAAAAATGTTTGAAGACATTAAGGTTGTTCGGTCGCAATATTTCTCGGAGGACCCATTAAACTGTATACAACACCGGGGATCATAAAAGTTGCAAATTCTCGAGCAATAGTGGCATCATCGGGTGGAGTTTTGGGGTACCCTTGTATACTGTATTTATTTTGTATAAAATACAAAATTATGGCACAAGGCCTAAAAGGGGAGGGGGAGAGGTTGGTTCTCACTTAACTATCCTATACCTAGCTAAACACTATCACGACCCATTCACTCGTTACAATTTGCACAGTCACCAAAAGAACCCATCCATCTACTCCCAATCCTTCGTACACCACAATGCCAGAAACTTACAAGGGACACCTAAAAAGTGGGGAAATTAACCCATGACAATAAAAATGTATTTATATACAATATAATATATACAATGATTTGTACAATATAATGTAAAATATTTAATGAGAAATGAAATGATGAGAGGGGAATGAACCCAAAAATAAACTAAAAATACAACAAATTTTTGAACTAAAATAATAATCAATGTTAGTAAGAACCGACCATCCCAGAAAAAAGAGTGGCCGCTGTATTCCGCCCAACGGCGAAATCAAGAAGCACACTCGCTAAGGGAATGGGGAGGGGGGTAAAAAATTAGCGGAATGGGACAATAAAAGGCTGAACCAGCCGAGATAAAAGGAGACCAAAACAAACTGGGGAGGTTGGGAATCTCGACATGGATCATAACAAAAGAGAAAGCCGGGTACAAGCTAGGAACACATTCATTCACTTTAACTAGGTACACAAGAGAAAACTAGCTTAACCAGGGGAGGGTTCCACAGGAATTTACCCCGATGTAACCAGCAGATCTAAAAGAGAAAATCAGGATTAGCCCCGTTCAAGCGAACCAGGCTCGCCACATTTACCCACCTTTTGCTGAAGTCTGTCGAAGTCAAACGTTTCCAATCAGTTCTAATCTTTATTTTGAGCTGATGCTCAAAATAACAGATCAGATCCTGATGTGAAAGACACTGACCTCGCAAGACCTCCTCCATTCGCGTCGTCCAAATCACCATTCGAGCCGTGGCTAGCAGCGACAGAAACACCATACGCTTCATCCCAGAAAACGGGGGCGACACATTATCACAGGCGAATGCACGATCAATGAGCACAATCTCTCGCGGCACGATACGAGCAGTCAACTCGCCGACCCGGTCCCATAGAGGGCGAACCCGCGAACAATGGTAGAAGGCGTGCGAAGCCGTTTCTTCCAAGCCAAGGTTGCAGCGTTCACAATCTGGCAAATCCGCCAGGCCCCATATGAAGGCCTTGTCATTGAGAGGCAAGCGATTCCGAGCTAATCGCCAGGTGAGCGAAAACTCAGAGTTGTTGAGATAATCACTCCCTGGCGCCCAAGACCAGAACGAGCGAAACTCGTCCTCCGACAAGCGCAGCACATCACGTAATGAATCCTTTGCGACGCCCTCCACTAACCCACGATAGAAGACTCTCCTAGGCCGTGAAAGGTCACTGGACCGTGGAATGGCCCGCAGGGCCGCCAGACATTCGAGGAGAAAACTCGATCGCTCTCGAGGCTTACGGCACCGCCTCGAGATGGGGGGAGTGATAGTATGGCTAGGGAACATGTCCCTCACTATCCCCCTAAGCAATGAGTCTTCGGAAATCGCTCGCCTGAGAAAAACCAACCTTGACGCAACCTTATGGCCCATCAGGTATGGCATTCCCAGACCCCCATGACACGGACGTTGGTAACAGACACGTTTGTCGACATAGTGTTTGCGTCCTCTCCATAAAATGGAGAATAGCAAACGCTCGATCGCCTTCCTATGCCGTTTACAAAGTGGAAGTACTGACAACTGGTAAAGGATAATGGGAAAGACGTATGTAGCACACGCCTCAGCCATACCCTTTAAGGACAAATTCCTTCGGCGCCAAGTCTTGGCCGACGCGCCTACCTTTGCCAGTACTTCAGACCAATTTTTCTCCAACTGTAGGTCGGGCCCGAACCACACTCCAAGAATGCAGACCGGGCCGTCCGTCCAGTCGAAGGGCCCCGGGAGGGTCAGACCCTTCCAGGCGCCTAACCGCAAGTCGGACGACTTGTTGCGGTTAATCTTGGCCCCTGTCACCTGTTCGTACCGTTCAAGCGCCTTCTGTACCACCTCGATGTCCCTGCGGGAGGACACGAAAGTAGTGACGTCATCGGCGTACGCGGAAACCCTGGCTCGAGCACCACCAGGGACAGCGATTCCACGTAGGGCCGGACTGCACGCCCTGTCCCTTAGCCGGCGAAGGAGGGGCTCCAACGCCAAAGCATAAAGTAGGGGCGACAGTGGACAACCCTGTCGGACCGACCTAGACAGCGCCAGAACGTCCGACAACTTTCCGTTCACCTGTACCACAGCCGTCGGGGATTGATACAGGAGGCTAATCCAGCGGCGAAAGTTGGTTTCGAATCAAGCTGCCTGCAGGACAGCCGCCAGGTAACGATGGTCAACCCTATCAAATGCCTTGGACTGATCTAAATGGATCAGCGCGGCTTCGTCGTCGTCTTTTATCCCCTCTATGATCGTGCGTATCAGATGCAGGTTGCTCTGAATTGTTCGGCCCTTCACAGCACAAGTCTGCTCAGGTCCCAACAGAGACTCGGCAACTAATTGCAAACGATTTTGCAAGAACTTGGCCAAAATCTTTAACTCTGTGTTTAGCAGAGTTATGGGCCGGTAACCCTCTAGCTCCCTCCCCACATCCTTACCTTTTCTCAACAGCGTGATCACACCCCTGGTGAACCGGTTGGGGATGGACCCCTGCCGGAACCAGTTGTTGAACACGACAGTCAAAATCGGGACAAAGATGTGCGACAGCCTCAAGTACTCTTGTATACTCGTGAGCCAGCCAAGAGCTGACTAATTTTATAGGTCACCAATAGAAGGATTAACCAATCAGAAGGCTCAAAATATTCAATGCGACGTGTATAAAAGGCGACCATATTTTCCCGTGTATTGGCGATATAGTCTGAGTGTCTGACTCGTGAGTGTTAATCTTTGATGTTGTTTCATTGAACAGGTTACGGACTGCGCTGTATTCTATATTCATAAACTATGGTGGATATGGTCAACCTTCATGCTATACGCTGACACTGCACTGTTGAAACGTCTAATATTGTCCGAAAATATTGATAATATTTGACTGAGATCTGCAGGTAGTTCTGGTATGTTAGCGATATCAGTTAAACTAGATTTGCAACAAATTCCTAAATTTAGATTAGCTTGACTTCCACTTGTTTTTTTGTCCATTAACATCAGAGAGCTGCAGAATCGACACCTTACAGTGACGGGAAACAATGATGCGTTGTGTTGTCTGGCCACGTTTAAAGATCTTCTCAGTCGATTTTGCCGTTTTAATCTGCTTGCATTAACATTTTGATCTGAAATCTCCGTTCCTTTTTCCCGTGACAAACTCTCTCGAGCTTTTCAATTGTTATGATGTTGATAAGTGCTTACTCGAATTAAATCTCGTGAGATCTTCATCTGTCTGTTATCTCAGATATATCACATATATATAGGGGTACGGCTATGCTAATTATAATTAGCTAGCCAACTCCACTACATCTCCCTGAACCTTTTAGATCTAACTACCCGAGTTGACCTATTGCTTCTCCTACATCCCCTCCCCTTTTCGGTGGTTTCAGGAGGATTTCTCTCTATAGGAGATCTCGACCTTTTTCTTTCCAGACACTTCTCTAAGGCTTCATTTTCTGACTCCTCAGAAAACTCCTGTGCGCTCATTGTTTTTTCTGAGTTGTTATCATTTTCTTGTGATTCCTCATAAATATTCTTCAGCATGCTCCGTCTCCGAGTCGTCATTATTTTTTTAACACCATCTCAATCGGTCAGTATGTGCCAATAAGCCTCTGCCACGGCTGTATTTTGTCCCTTCTGCATTAAATTCACAATACCTACTAGTATCTCTTAGTCTACTGAAATATTTTCTAATAGGTTCTCCCTACTTTTGTCTTAGTGACAGAAACTTGGTCCTCTCGGCACTGACTAGTTTTCTTTTTGGTTGGATAGACTTTAAAATTCTCTCTTTAATTTTCTTAAAGTTTAAAATTTCAATTTCTTAAGGGTAAGTCATTAATTATACTTGTTTAACAGCTCTACACTCCACGGTGGCCAAAAATAAATCTATGATTTGTTTTTGGTGTTGGTCATCCTTCAATTTTAAAATTTTTCATGTCCAGCAAAGCATCCTATCGGCGACGCCATTTTGTTATGATGTTGATAAGTGCTCATTCGAACTAAATCTCATGAGATACTGATCTGTCTGTTATCTCAGATATCACACACACACACACACACACACATATATATATATATATATATATATATATATATATATATATATATATATAGGCGTACGGCTATGCTAATTATTATTAGCTAGCCAATCCCATTACACCGATGTTGTTGAGCATTTTATTGTATGATTTCTGCACGTCGTGATTGGCTCAATTTAGTCCGTGTTTTCTCCTCGTCGAGTAGCATTTAGTTGTCTTACAGCTTCTCGTTGTTCGTTGCTCAATCTTCGTCGCCGCTCCTGTTCACGAATATGTTGGACATTTTGGCACCTTATATACTGTGCTGACACCCATGAGCCAATCCATTTTATAGTTCACCAATAGAAGGCTTAACCAATCAGGAAGCTAAAAATATTCAATGCGACGTGTATAAAAGACGGCCATATTTTTCCGAGTATTGGAGTTCAAATCCGGAGTTGTCCTAGCCTTCGGGCTGGGCACACCTAAGACAAGTAAAGACCAGTTATGACCGGTTTTGAACCTATCCACCGCGGTGGATAGGTAATGTTTGACCAGTACCTGGGTGTATGCGCTCAGGTTCCCCACGTTAAAAAAGACCTTGTGTCACATCTCTCTCAAGTTGGGGAGAAGGGTAAATAATGGAGTTCAAATACGATTTTGGAGAGTGCCTGATTCTAGAGTGATGGTCTTTGTCGTTGTTTCATTGAACAGATTACGTGCGGCGAGGATAGTCAATATCCATAGACTTTGACGGACATGTTCAACAGATGCCAAGGGGATATACTATATCCAGGAACGTTGTTAACATTACCTTCAATCCCTTACTTTGTGACCATCATGGACTGTTGTTACTATATAATATACATTCGGGAGATTGATTCTCTGTTATAATCAATACATAAACTGATCCCTGACTTTGTGACCATCATGGGCTGTTGTTACTATATAATATACATTCGGGAGATTGATTCTCTGTTATAATCAATACATAAACTGATCCCTGACTTTGTGACCATCATGGGCTGTTGTTACTATATAATATACATTCGGGAGATTGATTCTCTATTATAATCAATACATAAACTGATCCCTGACTTTGTGACCATCATGGGCTGTTGTTACTATATAATATACATTCGGGAGATTGATTCTCTGTTATAATCAATACATAAACTGATCCCTGACTTTGTGACCATCATGGGCTGTTGTTACTATATAATATACATTCGGGAGATTGATTCTCTGTTATAATCAATACATAAACTGATCCCTGACTTTGTGACCATCATGGGCTGTTGTTACTATATAATATACATTCGGGAGATTGATTCTCTGTTATAATCAATACATAAACTGATCCCTGACTTTGTGACCATCATGGGCTGTTGTTACTATATAATATACATTCGGGAGATTGATTCTCTATTATAATCAATACATAAACTGATCCCTGACTTTGTGACCATCATGGGCTGTTGTTACTATATAATATACATTCGGGAGATTGATTCTCTATTATAATCAATACATAAACTGATCCCTGACTTTGTGACCATCATGGGCTGTTGTTACTATATAATATACATTCGGGAGATTGATTCTCTATTATAATCAATACATAAACTGATCCCTGACTTTGTGACCATCATGGGCTGTTGTTACTATATAATATACATTCGGGAGATTGATTCTCTGTTATAATCAATACATAAACTGATCCCTGACTTTGTGACCATCATGGGCTGTTGTTACTATATAATATACATTCGGGAGATTGATTCTCTATTATAATCAATACATAAACTGATCCCTGACTTTGTGACCATCATGGGCTGTTGTTACTATATAATATACATTCGGGAGATTGATTCTCTGTTATAATCAATACATAAACTGATCCCTGACTTTGTGACCATCATGGGCTGTTGTTACTATATAATATACATTCGGGAGATTGATTCTCTGTTATAATCAATACAGAAACTGATCCCTGACTTTGTGACCATCATGGGCTGTTGTTGCTATATAATATACATTCGGGGGATTGATTCTCAGTTATAATCAATACAGAAACTGATCCCTGTACTTTATCCATAAATTATGGCGAATTTTACCAACAGAATTAGTCTCTTCTCTGAATGTGCGTTGTGGTGCAGTGGATATCGGCTAGGATCAAAAAATCGGAGAGCCGAGTTAGAATTCCAGTTGAATACGTTGCATTCACTTACGCACGAATATCATTGGGAAAGGTATTCATCCGTCTCTTCTCTCCAGTTATGGGTTAAATAACATGACAGATTGGGTTCTATAGCCTTAGCTGGCAATCAGTTTACCGCAGAAAGTAATGGCAACCTACTAGCGAATAATCTTCTGTCTGGTTAGTCATGTCTCTTTCGAGACATGATCGCCCAAGCGTGTATCACGTATGGCGCTTAACTAACTGACTGACTGACTGGCTAGCAATATCAACGCCCATAATGGGAGTTTACTAGTCACAAATTAAAAAAAAACAATAATGGGCACTTAATCAGTGGTTCCATATTTATCAAGACCAGAGAACAGTGTATCTATGCTACATATGTTATATATCGACAAACAACAAACACGCATATATATAAAAATATAAGTTATATTTTTATTAATGACGATGGACCGTGTAGAATAGGGAACAGAGAATTGAGAGAGCGCGCTTCTAATGGGTTGACGGGAGTGCAGTCCTATCTGTTGTGTCTCTCTTCACCGGCCGTTCTCTGCTACTCTACTACTACTGGCGAATCCGTGTGCCGAGGTCTTTTTATAATCTTCCAGAACCGGGACTTTTTCTTCCGGTTTTGCCTCGCCCACGCACGCCCACGTAATTCTCAGAGACACCTGTTCTGTTTGCCTCTGTAGTTATTTCCGCTGCTGCCGGAAATAAGGTCAAACAACATCCGTTCCTTTCAACGACCGGAAACACCCTCGCTTGCATCAGCCTTCCTCGGGTGGGGCCAGATTGTTATATTACATTCCTCGCCCTCCCATTTTCCAAAATGTTCACCTAAGAACATTTTAAGCGCAACACCCTCACACTCCTCCCCATGCCACACAAGCCTGACAATTGTATAAAACATGTGCACGCCAAAACAACAAAAACATGTGCATGCCGAAACAAAAAAAAACAACAAAAAAAATATATAGGGGAGCCTACATCGGCAACCCAACAATGTTCGTGTCCATCGTGAAAATTGTTCTACCAGCTCGATGTTTCATTGTTCTTTTTTTTTCTTTTTTTTTTTAATATCCATTTTCACAGAATTGGGCAAAGTTCTTAAAAATGTTCATTTTCTTTCTCGACTCTGTCCATAAGCGTAGACGCCTCGATGCATAACCACATGATTATAGGCGGTAACCGCGCCCCAGTTTCTAAACTGACATCGAGTAAATGACCTTTGACCAACACCATGCGTGTTTCTGCTCGAGTTTATTGTTACACATGTAACTTCATTTAATTTAATTTAATTTCAAACATACTATGTTTGAACACAGAAAAATGGCCATTATCTGCAGTACATATCATTCATAGTCTGACCGAGAAATGTTCAATAGAAAATGAAGAAAATTACCCTGATTCCAACGTTAATCCGCATGCAATTTACTTGTGGAAGATTAGAGGTTTCATCTATATTAATTTAGTCTAAAAAAAAATGGACCCGTGACTCGTAGTTCCTTAGTTTGTACAATGTTTTCTATTCCTTGAACTACTTCCTCTGGATTCGAATCCAAGCATATCTGATTTGTTGACATCTCTCTGTTTAACGCAGAGACATTTGAGTGTTGAACACCCGTTGACCCCGGAGTACTATTCACAACGGATAACTCCCTTTCCTTTCCCGAAGCCCTGTTGCTTCTTTCACACTTAAAAATCCGCTTCCTAGCGATTATTCCAAGGATTATCATAACGCCGACTATGCCAGCAATGACTCCTATCGTCAACTTCTTCGGGAGTTCTTCATATCCTTCACTAAATCTTTCCATATCTATCTGTTCCAAGGTATTTACTCGTTTGCGGATAGGAATCTCCTCCATATCGCGCAATTCTACCGGCATGGTGTCCACTGAAAAATTGGGAAATTTCTGCGTAATTGGGGACCAAACCACTGAACCAAAGACGTATAATTTACTTTATGCTTTAGATACTATTAATAATTTTCCACGTTTGTATCTTCCTAACTATTTCACTTAAACTGTCGTTAATCCTCCCACTGCTTCTTTCCCAATCCTATAGCATATCAGCCAATAAGTCTACAAGACTTTTCAGTTGTTCTTTCTTTTTGTTCCGATCAACTGTGGAATCTGCAGGTCTATCCGTGTCAATATAAAGTTTTCAGAAATTAATGTATCTTCAAAAGATATTTCCCAAGTCACATAAATGAAAATTCACAGAGGATGTTGAATTGATGGGAACCTGCACAAAAGCATAATTCACAAACATAGAAATGTAAATCATTTTGTAGTGTACAGTCATTGAAAAGAAATCCAAAAAAGAAAACCTAACACTGCACAAACCAAAGAAAACATTGTTATCAACAAGTTAATCCAATTATACACTTTAAAGAGTAGAAGAAACTTCCTTTACATGATTTTACATTTCACTTACTCAATAAAAAGTAAGATTAATTAAGCAACATACCAGTAAACTCACTTCATATATGGTAAAATATTAACAAAAAAATAAATCATTAACTCAGATGTTTTATACTTACAGATAGGTAAATATCTCAACTTTATTCCTCCCGTCAACCCCCCTATGCGCTCTCCGCTAGGCGTACTACTCTCTGCATGTAGTCCTGCACCCCCTCCGTTCTACCCTTAATGTGTTCGACGCCGAACAATCCGCATTTCTCAATTCTAGGGTCAGATCGGCAAAAGTATGCTGTTCCATTTTTTTTTCTAACTAGACTTATAAACACAAGCAGAAAATACACACACTATCAAATCAAAGCGTCACCTACCTTGGCTGATGTCTATAGTCGTGCGGCTGCTATATATTTTCGTCTGCTTTTTTCTTTCTATCTGGTAGTTTTAAGTCCGTTGAATTTCAATCGTCGCCGTGGCAACCAGCTCGCATCTAACTGTTTTGTTGTCTCAAAACAGCAAGTCACTAGGCACCAATTATTTGTCTCAAAACAGCAAGCACCATATATATAAAAATATAAAGTTATATTTTTATTAATGACGATGGACCGTGTAGAATAGGGAACAGAGAATTGAGAGAGCGCGCTTCTAATGGGTTGACGGGAGTGCAGTCCTATCTGTTGTGTCTCTCTTCACCGGCCGTTCTCTGCTACTCTACTACTACTGGCGAATCCGTGTGCCGAGGTCTTTTTATAATCTTCCAGAACCGGGACTTTTTCTTCCGGTTTTGCCTCGCCCACGCACGCCCACGTAATTCTCAGAGACACCTGTTCTGTTTGCCTCTGTAGTTATTTCCGCTGCTGCCGGAAATAAGGTCAAACAACATCCGTTCCTTTCAACGACCGGAAACACCCTCGCTTGCATCAGCCTTCCTCGGGTGGGGCCAGATTGTTATATTACACATATACACTTGGGGTATATAGATATATTCAATTTAATATGAACCACATCACTTGACAAGACACAGGAAGTGTCGAAACAAAATAGCTACTTTTGTAGTGATATCATAACATATCTAGGTTATAATTTATCTATATATATATATATATATATATATATATATATATATATATACAGACACATCTGTGATATTTGTTGAAAATTTGAAGTTAAATTTACACATTAACACCAATATCAAGTATATAAGCAATTAAATATAAAGAAATGAAAATTCAAAGGAGGACTGAACCTCAATACAAACATCTGGCTAAAAATATGCTTAATATTTTTGAAAGACTTGAGAGAAGAAAGAATTAACTGTGCATAGATAAAATGTCTTTTACTGATTATGACGGATGGACATTCTCACAATTCTTCAGGGTGTCACCTTCTCTTTTCCTCCCAATACTATATATAGGTGCAGACATCAAAGGACTTAACTACAGTTATGAATATCAGTCAATCTCCTCCTACTTCATATGACGTTTTTAACCGACTTTTACGGATGGACATTCTCGCACAATTGAGGTGTCATTCTCTTTCTCCAATACTATACTGGTGCGAACATCAAAGAACTTAACTACAGTCGCGAATATCAGTCATCTCCTCCGCTATTATGACGTTTTTTAGCCGACTTTTACGGATGGACATTCCGCACAATTCTTCGGGGTGTCATTCTCTTTCCTCCCAATATACTATGCTGAGCATCAAAGAACTTAACTACAGTCGCGAATATCAGTCAATCTCCACACCATATGACGTTTTTTAACCGACTTTTACGGATGGACATTCTCGCACAATTCTTCAGGGTGTCATTCTCTTCCTCCCAACCTATACTGGGTGCACGAACATCAAGGACTTAACTACAGTCGCGAATATCAGTCAATCTCCTCCGCTATGACGTTTTTTAACCGACTTTTACGGATGCGGACATTCTCTCGCACAATTCTTCAGGGTGTCATTCCTCCCAATACTATACTGGGTGCGAACATCAAGAACTTAGCCACAGTCGCAGAATATAGTCAATCTCCTCACGCTTCATATGACGTTTTTAACCGACTTTTGGATGGACATTCCTCGCACAATTCTTCAGGGTGTCATTCTCTTTCCTCCCAATACTATACTGGGTGCAGACATCAAAGAACTTAACCACGGTGTGAATATCAGTCAATCTCCTCCGCTTCATATGACGTTTTTTAACCGACTTTTACGGATGGACATTCTCGCACAATTCTTCAGAGATTGTCATTCTCTTTCCTCCCAATACTATACTGGTGCAGACATCAAAGGACTTAACTACAGTCGCGAATATCGGGAGATCTCCTCACACCGCTTCATGAAAGTGACGCAGCCGGCACACGGATGGACATTCTCGCACAATTCTTCGGTGTCATTCTCTTTCCCAATACTATACTGGGTACAGACAAAGAACTAACTACAGTCGCGAATATCAGTCAATCTCCTCCGCTAATATGACGTTTTTTAACCGACTTTTACGGATGGACATTCTCGCACAATTCTTCAGGAGTGTATTCTCTTTCCTCCCAATACTATACTGGGTGCAGACATCAAGAACTTAACTACAGTCGCGAATATCAGTCAATCTCCTCCGCTTCCTGCCAGCCCGTTTTTTAACCGACTTTTACGGATGGACATTCTCTTTAATAAGGGTGTCATTCTCTTTCCTCCCAATATACTGGGTGCGAATTAAAAGGACTTGCTACAGTCGCGGGCTATCAGTCAATCTCCGCTATATGACGTTTTAACCGACTTTTACGGATGGACATTCTCGCACAATTCTTCAGAGGTGTCTTCTCTTTCCTCCCAATACTATGCTGGTGCCAACATCAAAGGACTTAACTGGTCGCGAATATCAGTCAATCTCCTCCGCTTCATATGACGTTTTTTAACCGACTTTGCAGGATGGACATTCTCTTGCGCAATTCTTCAGGGTGTCATTCTCTTTCCTCCCAATACTATACTGGGTGCAGACATCAAAGAACTTAACTACAGTCGCGAATATCAGTCAATCTCCTCCGCTTCATATGACGTTTTTAACCGACTTTTACGGATGGACATTCTCGCACAATTCTTCAGGGTGTCTCTTTCCTCCCAATACTATACTGGGTGCAGACATCAAAGGACTTAACTACAGTCGCGAATATCAGTCTCCTCCTATGACGTTTTTTAACCGACTTTTACGGATGGACATTCTCGCACAATTCTTCCAGAGATTGATAATTCTCTTTCTCAATATATACTGGGTGCAGACATCAAAGGACTTAACTACAGTCGCGAATATCAGTCGTCTCCTCCGCTTCATATAGCGTTTTTGCTTACGATGGACATTCTCGCACAATTCTTCAGGGTAATCTCGTCTTTCCTCCCAATACTATACTGGTGCAGACATCAACACAGTCGCGAATATCAGTCAATCTCTCGCCATATGACGTTTTTTAACCCGACTTTACGGATGGACATTCTCGCACAATTCTTCGGGTGTCATTCTCTTTCCTCCCAATACCCAGCCGGTATATACTGGTGCAGACATCCAGACCCCAACTACAGTCGCGAATATCCAGTCAATCTCCTCCGCTTCGCTATGACGTTTTTGGCGCAAACTTACGGATGGACATTCTCGCACAATTCTTCAGGGTGTCATTCTTTCCTCCCAATACTATACTGGAGGTACAGGCATCAAAGAACTTAACTACGATTACGCGAATATCAGTCAATCTCCTCCGCTTCATATGACGTTTTTTAACCGGCTTTTACGGATGGACATTCTCGCACAATTCTTCAGGGTGTCATTCTCTTTCCTCCCCAATACTATACTGGGTGCTGCGGGCAACCAACTAACTACAGTCGCGAATATCAGTCCAATCTCCTCACACTTCATGTGGCGTTTTGTAACCGACTTTTTTACGGATGGACATTCTCACTGTTCTTCAAGGTGTCATTCTCTTTCCCTCCCAATACTATACTGGGTGCAGACATCAAAGGATAACTACAGTCGCGAATATCAGTCAATCTCCTCCGCTTCATACTGACGTTTTTTAACCGACTTGCAGGATGGACATTCTCACGCAATTCTTCAGGGTGTCATTCTCTTTCCTCCCAATACTATACTGGGTGCAGACATCAAAGAACTAGCAGTCGCGAATATCAGTCAATCTCACACACAGCATATGACGTTTAACCGACTTTTACGGATGGACATTCTCGCACAATTCTTCAGGGTGTCATTCTCTTTCCTCCCAATACTATACTGGGTGCAGACATCAAAGAACTTAACTACAGTCGCGAATATCAGTCAATCTCCTCCTACATATGACGTTTTTAATAGGCACACGGATGGACATTCTCGCACAATTCTTCAGATTGTCATTCTTAATACTATACTGGTGCAGATAAAGGACTTACTTCTGATTAATAGTCAATCTCCTCCGCTTCATATGACGTTTTTTAACTTTTACAGTTATTCTCGCACAATTCTTCAGGTGTCCATTCTCTTTCCTCCCAATACTATACTGGGTGCAGACATCAAAGGACTTAACTACAGTCGCGAATATCAGTCAATCTCCTCCACCGCTTCACGCGACGTTTTTAACCGACTTTTACGGATGGACATTCACGCACAATTCTTCAGGAGTGTCATTCTCTTTCCTCCCAATACTGCTCCCTGGGTGCGAATATCAAAGAACTTAACTACAGTCGCGAATATCAGTCAATCTCTCTCCGCTTCATATGACGTTTTTTAACCGACTTTTACGGATGGACATTCTCGCACAATTCTTCAGGGTGTCATTCTCTTTCCTCCCAATACTATACTGGGTGCAGACATCAGAGCTTAGCTACAGTCGCGAATATCAGTCAATCTCCTCCGCTGTATGACGTTTTTAACCGACTTTTACGGATGGACATTCTCGCACAATTCTTCAAGGGTGTCGATCTCTTTCCTCCCAATACTATACTGGGTGCAGACATCAAAGAACTTAACTACAGTCGCGAATATCAGTCAATCTCCTCCGCTATCAGAGCGTTTTTAACCGACTTACGGATGGACATTCTCGCACGTAATTCTTCGAGGTGTCATTCTCTTTCCCTCCCCAATACACTCGCAGGTGCAGACATCAAAGGACGCTACAGTCGCGAATATCAGTCAATCTCACTCGCTACATATGACGTTTTTAACCGACTTTTACGGATGGACATTCTCGCACAATTCTTCGGTGTCATTCTCTTTCCTCAATATAGATTGCAGACATCAAAGGACTTAACTTACAGTCGCGAATATCAGTCAATCTCCTCACACCGCTTCATATGACGTTTTTTAACCGACTTTTACGGATGGACATTCTCACACAATTCTAGTTATGTTCTTTCCTCCCAATACTATGCCTGGGTGCAGACATCAAAGAACTTACAGTCGCGAATATCAGTCAATC
Source organism: Ascarosepion bandense (assembly GCA_037127315.1). Lineage (NCBI taxonomy): Eukaryota > Metazoa > Mollusca > Cephalopoda > Sepiida > Sepiidae > Ascarosepion > Ascarosepion bandense. Next base: position 2,393,901 of record JBBBDQ010000430.1, read on the forward strand.
TCCTCCGCTTCATATGACACCCAACCGACTTTACGGACATTCTCATACAATTCTTCAGGGTGTCATTTCTCTTTCCTCCCAATACTGGGTGCAGACATCAAAGAACCAGTCGCGAATATCAGTCAATCTCCTCCGCTTCATATGACGTTTTTAACCGACTTTTACGGATGGACAATTCTTCAGGGTGTATTCTCTTTCCTCAATATACTGGGTGCAGACATCAAAGAACTTAACTACAATCGCGAATATCAGTCAATCTCCTCCATGACGTTTTTTAACCGACTTTTACGGATGGTTATTCTAACAATTCTTCAGGGTGTCATTCTCTTTCCTCCCAATACTATACTGGGTGCAGACATCAAAGAACTTAACTACAGTCGCGAATGAGTCAATCTACTCCGCTTCATATGACGTTTTTTAACCGACACGGATGGACATTTCTCGCACAATTCTTCAGGGTGTCATTCTCTTTCCTCCCATGCTAACATACTGGGTGCAGACATCAAAAGACTTCCCGTTAGATCAGTCAATCTCCTCCGCTTCATATGACGTTTTTTAACCGACTTTTACGGATGGACATTCTGCTAATTCTTCAGGGTGTCATTCTGCCCTCCCAATACTGCTATACTGGGTGCAGACATCAAAGGACTTAACTTTAGTCGCGAATATCAGTCAATCTCCTCCGCTTCCTTATGACGTTTTTTAACCGGCTTTTACGGATGGACATTCCTGCCCCAATTCTTCAGGTGTCATTCTCTTTCCTCCCAATATACTGGGTGCAGACATCAAAGAACTTAACTTCAGTCGCAGATATCAGTCAATCTCCTCACTTCATATGACGAGCTTTTACGGATGGATTCTCGCACAATTCTTCCAGGGTGTCATTCTCTTTCCTCGTACCTATACTGGAATTGCAGACATCAAAAGGACTTAACTGCAGTACTGAATATCAGTCTCCTCCATTATATGACGTTTTTTAATGACCGACTTTTACGGATGGACATTCTCGCACAATTCTTCGAGGTGTCATTCTCTTTCCTCCCAATACCACTACTGGGTGCCGAAGACTTAACTACAGTCGCGAATATCAGTCAATCTCCTCCTGCAAGAGCGTTTTAACCGACTTTTACGGATGGACATTTCTCGCACAATTCTTCAGAGATTGTCATTCTCTTTCCTCCCAATACTATACTGGGTGCAGACATCAAAGGACTTAACTACAGTCGCGAATATCAGTCAATCTCCTCCTTCTTGACGTTTTTAACCGACTTTTACGGATGGACATTCGCACAATTCTTCAGGGTGTCATTCTCTTTCCTCAATACTATACTGGGTGCAGACATCAAAGAACAATTAACTACAGTCGCGAATATCAGTCAATCTCCTCCGCTTCATATGACGTTTAACCGACTTTTACGGATGGACATTCTCGCGTAATTCTTCGGTGTCATTCTCTTTCCTCCAATACTGCTGGTGCAGACATCAAGAACTTTAACTACAGTCGCGAATATCAGTCAATCTCCTCCGCTTCATATGACGTTTTTAACCGACCTGGATGTGACCTTCTTTCGCACAATTCTTCAGGTGTCATTCTCTTTCACACTCCCAATACTATACTGGGTGCAGGCATCGAGACTTAACTACAGTCGCGAATATCAGTCAATCCTCCTACTTCATATGACGTTTTAACCGACTTTTACGGATGGACATTCTCGCACAATTCTTCAGGGTGTCATTCTCTTTCCTCCCAATATACTGGGTGCAGACATCAAAGGACTTAACTGGTCATAGATAATGATCAATCTCCTCGCCATATGACGTTTTTTAACCGGCCTGGATGGACATTCTCGCACAATTCTTCAGGGTGTCATTCTCTTTCCTCCCCAATACTATCCCTGGGTGCAGACATCAAAGAACTTAACTACAGTCGCGAATATCAGTCAATCTCCTCCGCTTCATATGACAGCTTAAACTTTACGGATGGACATTCTCTTGCCCCAATTCTTCAGGGTGTAATTCCTCTTTCCTCCCAATACTATGGGTGCAGACATCAAAGAACGTCGCGAATATCAGTCAATCTCCTCCACCATATGACGTTTTTTAACCGACTTTACGGATGGACGATGCCCTGTAATTGGCAGGGTGTCATTCTGCACCCCAATACTATACTGGGTGCAGACATCCGCTTAATACAGTCGCGGAATATCAGTCAATCTCACTCCGCTTCATATGACGTTTTTTAACCTGCGACTTTTACGGATGGACATTCTCGCACAATTCTTCAGGGTGTCATTCTCTTTCCTCCCAATATATACTGGGTGCAGACATCAAAGAACTTAACTACAGTCGCGGGCCATCAGTCAATCTCCTCCGCTTCATATGACGTTTTTAACCGACTTTTACGGATGGACATTCTCGCGCTGTGTCTTCAGAGTGTCATTCTCTTTCCTGCAATACTATACTGGTGCAGACATCAAAGGACTTAACTACAGTCCGCGAGTCCTCCGCTTCCTTATGACGTTTAACCGACTTTGGATGGACATTCTCGCAATTCTTCGAAAGTGTCATTCTCTTTCCTCCCCAATACTATACTGGGTGCAGACATCAAAGGACTTAACTGCAGTCGCGAATATCAGTCACTCCGCTTCATATATGACGTTTTTTAACCGACTTTTACGGATGGACATTCTCGCACAATTCTTCAAGGGTGTCATTCTCTTTCCTCCCAATACTATACTGGGTGCAGACATCAAGGCAAGTCGCGGAATATCAGTCAATCTCCCTCCGCTTCATATGACGTTTTTTAACCATTTTTTACGGATGGACATTCTCGCACAATTCTTCAGGGTCCCGCCATTCTCTTTCCTCCCAAATACTATACTGGGTGCAGACATCAAAGAACTTAGCTACAGTCGCGAATATCAGTCTCGCCTCCTTTTTGCTTCATATGACGTTTTTAACCGACTTTTACGGATGAACATTCTCACCCAATTCTTCAGGGTGTCATTCCCTCCCAATACTATACTGGGTGCAGACATCAAAGAACTTAACTACAGTCGCGAATATCAGTCCTCCCGCTTATGACGTTTTTAACCGGCTTTACGGATGGACATTCTCGCACAATTCTTCAGGGTGTCATTCTCTTTCCCTCCAATACTATACTGGGTGCAGACATCAAAACCTTTAGTCGCGAATATCAGTCAATCTCCTCCGCTTCATATGACGTTTAACCGACTTTTACGGATGGACATTCTCGCACAATTCTTCAGGAATTGTCATTCTCTTTCCTCCCCAATATATATACTGGGTGCAAGATTATCGAGAACTTAACTACAGTCGCGAATATCGGTGTCCTCCTCACTTCCTTATGACACGTTTTTAACCGACTTTACGGATGGACATTCTCGCCAATTCTTCAGGGTGTCATTCTCTTTCCCTCCCAATACTATACTGGGTGCAGACATCAAAGGACTTAACTACAGTGAATATCCAGTCAATCTCCTCCACTTCATATGACGTTTTTAACCGACTTTTACGGATGGACAATCTTGCACAATTCTTGGGTGTCATTCTCTTTCCTCCCAATACTATACTGGGTGCAGACATCAAAGAACTTAACTACAGTCGCGAATATCAGTCAATCTCCTCCGCTTCATATGACGTTTTTAACCGGCTTTTACGGATGGACATTTCTTGCAATTCTTCGGGTGTCATTCTCTTTCCTCAATATATGCTGCTCTTTGGGTGCAGACATCAAAGGACTTAACTACAGTCGCGAATATCAGTCAATCTCCTCCTACTTCATATGACGTTTTTAACCGACTTTTACGGATGGACATTCTCGCACAATTCTTCGAAGTGTCATTCTCTTTCCTCCCAATACTATACTGGGTGCGAATCTCGAGAGCTTCCCAACTGCGATAAGTCGCGAATATCAGTCAATCTCCTCCGCTTCATATGACGTTAACCATTGCGGATGGACATTCTCGCGCCAATTCTTCAGGGTGTCATTCTCTTTCCTCCCAATACTACTGGGTGCAGACATCCAAAAACAACTACAGTCGCGAATATCGATCAATCTCCTCCGCTTCATATGACGTTTTTTAACCGACTTTTACGGATGGACATTCTCGCACAATTCTTCAGGGTGTCATTCTTTTTCTCCTCAATACTATACTGGGTGCAGACATCAAAGGACTTAACTACAGTCCTCCGCTTCATATGACGTTTTTTAACCGACTTTTACGGGATGGACATTCTCGCACAATTCTTCAGGGTGTCATTCTTTCCTCCCAATACTATACTGGGTGCAGACATCAAAGAACCTTTACGGTGTTCGCGAATATCAGTCAATCTCCTCCGCTTCATACTTGACGTTTTTTAACCGACTTTTACGGATGGACGCACAATTCTTCAGGGTGTCATTCTCTTTCCTCCCAATACTATGCTGGGTGCAGACATCAAAGGACTTAACTACAGTCGCGAATATCAGTCAATCTCCTCACTTCATATGACGTTTTTAACCGACTTTACGGATGGACATTCTCGCACAATTCTTCAGGGTGTCATTCTTTCCTCCCAATACTATACTGGGTGCAGATCAGAAAGAACTTAACTACAGTCGCGAATATCAGTCAATCTCCTCCGCTTCATATGACGTTTTTTATGGAAAGCACCTGGACATTCTCACACAATTCTTCGGGGTGTCATTCTCTTTCACTCCCAATACTGTATACTGGGTGCAGACATCAAAGAACTTATACAGTCGCGAATATCAGTCAGTCTCCTCCGCTTCCTTGACGTTTAACCGACTTTTACGGATGTACACAATTCTTCAGGGTGTCTTTCCTCCCAATACTATACTGGGTGCAGACATCAAAGAGCAACGGTGAATATCAGTCAATCTCCTCCGCTTCCTTTATGACGTTTTTAACGACTTTTACGGATGGATTTCTAACAGTTCTTTGAGAGTGTCATTCTCTTTCCTCCTTCTGGGTACAGACATCAAAGGACTTAACTACAGTCGCGAATATCAGTCAATCTCCTCCGCTTCATATGACGTTTTTAACCGACTTTTACGGATGGACATTCGCACAATTCTTCAAGTGTCATTCTCTTTCCTCCCAATACTATACTGGGTGCAGGAGCATCAGGGCGTCGCAGATATCAGTCAATCTCCTCCGCTTCATCATGACGATTTTTTTAACCGACTTTTACGGATGGACATTCTCGCACAATTCGCTAGAGGTGTCATTCTCTTTCCTCCCAATACTATACTGGGTGCAGACATCAAAGAACTTAGCTTTAGTCACCCGAATATCAGTCAATCTCCTCTGCTTCATATGACGTTTTAACCGACTTTTACGGATGGACATTCTCGCACAATTCTTCAGGGTGTCATTCTCTTTCCTCCCAATACTATACTGGGTGCAGACATCAAAGAACTTAACTACGGTCGCGAATATCAAGTCAATCTCCTCCGCTTCATATGACGTTTTTTAACCGACTTTTACGGATGGACATTCTCGCACAATTCTTCAGGAATTGTCATTCTCTTTCCTCCCAATACTATACAGGTGCGGGCATCAAAGAACCCAACTACAGTCGAATATCAGTCCAATCTCCTCCGCTTCATATGACGTTTTAACCGACTTTTACGGATGGACATTCTCCTTTCTTCCAGGGTGTCATTCTCTTTCCTCCCAATACTATACTGGGTGCAGACATCAAGGACTTTAACTACAGTCGCGAATATCAGTCAATCTCCTCCCCTTCCTTGACGTTTTTTAAACAAGAGCTTTTACGGATGGACATTCTCGCACAATTCTTCAGGGTGTCATTCTCTTTCCTCCCAATACTATACTGGGTACCGACATCAAAGGACTTAACCACGGTCATATCGTCGGTATCCTCCGCTTCATATATGACGTTTTAACCGACTTTTACGGATGGACATTCTCGCACAATTCTTCAGGTGTCATTCTCTTTCGCTCCCAATACTATGGGTGCAGACATCAAAGAACGCTACGGTAGATATCAGTCAATCTCCTCCGCTTCATATGACGTTTTTTAACCGACTTTTACGGATGAACGTCTCACTGGTCTTCAGGGTGTCTTTCCTCCCAGCTCTGCTGGGTGCAGACATCAAAGAACTTGTAGTCGCGAATATCAGTCAATCTCCGCTTCGCATGACGTTTTTTAACCGACTTTTACGGATGGACATTCTCGCACAATTCTTCGGGTCGTCATTCTCCTTTCTCCCAATACTATACTGGGTACAGACATCAAAGACTTAACTACAGTCGCGAATATCAGTCAATCTCCTCCATATGACGTTTTTTAACCGACTTTTACGGATGGACATTCTCGCGACAATTCTTCAGGTGTCATTCTCTTTCCTCACTTTTATACTGGGTGCAGACATCAAAGACACTTTAGTCGCGAATATCGATCTCCTCCGCTACGCAGCGTTTTTAGCAAAACTTGCGGATGGACATTCTCGCACAATTCTTCAGGGTGTCATTCTCTTTCCTCCCAATACTATATAAGATTGCAGACATCAAAGAACTTAACTACAGTCGCGAATATCAGTCAATCTCCTCCTGACGTTTTTTAACCGACTTTTACGGATGGACATTCTCGCACAATTCTTCAGGGTGTCATTCTTTCCTCCCAATACTATACTGGGTGCAGACATCAAGGACTTAACTACAGTCGCGAATATCAGTCAATCTCCTCCGCTTCATATGACGTTTTTTAACCGACTTTTACGGATGGACATTCTCTTTAATTCTTCAGGGTCATTCTCTTTCTCCCAATACTATGGGTGCAGGCATCAAAGAACTTAACTGGTCTAGAATATCAGTCAATCTCCATCGCTTCATATGACGTTTTTTAACCGACTTTACGGATGGACATTCTCGCACAATTCTTCCAGGGTGTCATTCTCTTTCCTCCCAATACTATACCTGATTTTTGCAGACATCAAAGAACTAACTACAGTCGCGAATATCAGTCAATCTCCATGTATGACATGCGTTTTTAACCGACTTACGGATGGACATTCTCGCACAATTCTTCAGGGTGTCATTCTCTTTCCTCCAATACTATACTGGAGCAGACATCCAAAGGAGCACCCAACTTCCAGTCGCGAATATCAGATCTCCTCGCTTCTGACGTTTTTAACCATTTACGGATGGACATTCTCGCACAATTCTTGGGGCATTCCTCTTTCCTCCCAATACTATACTGGGTGCAGACATCAAAGGACTTAACTACAGTCGCGAATATCAGTTAATCTCCTCCGCTTCATATGACGTTTTAACCGACTTGCACGGATGGACATTCTCGCACAATTCTTCAGGGTGTCATTCTCTTTCCTCCCAATACTATACTGGGTGCAGACACATCAAAGGACTTAACTACAGTCATGAATATCGAGTCAATCTCCTCCGCTTCATATGACGTGCACCCCAACCGACTTTACAGGATGGACATTCTGCGCACAATTCTTCAAGGATTATGCATTCTCTTTCCTCCCAATACTATACTGGGTGCAGACATCAAAGAACTTAACTACAGTCGCGAATATCAGTCAATCCGCTTCATATGACTTGTTAACCATTTTACGGATGGACATTCTCGCACAATTCTTCAGGGTGTCATTCTCTTTCCTCCCAATACTATACTGGGTGCAGACATCAAAGGACTTAGCTTCCCAGTCGCGAATATCAGTCCAATCTCCTCCGCTTCATATGACGTTTTTAACCGACTTTTCCACGGATGGACATTCTCGCACAATTCTTCAGGGTGTCATTCTCTTTCCTCCCAATATACTGGGTGCAGACATCAAAGAACTTAACTGAAGTCATGAATATCCAGGTAATCTCCTCCGCTTCTGTAAGCGTTTTTAACCGACTTTTACGGATGGACATTCGCACAATTCTTCAGGGTGTCATTCTCTTTCCTCCCAATACTATGCTGGGTGCAACATCAAGGACTTAACTGCAATCCGCGGGCGTAATAGTCAATCTCCTCCGCTTCATAGCGTTTTTAAACCGACTTTTACGGATGGACATTCTGCTGAATTCTTCAGGGTCTCATTCTCTTTCCTCCCAATACCTTCCTGGGTGCAGACATCAAAAGAGCGCCCAACGCCTGGTCATAAGATAATAGTCAATCTCCTCCGCTATATGACGTTTTTTATGATGACTTTTGGATGGACATTCTCGCACAATTCTTCAGGGTGTCATTCTCTTTCCTCCCAATACTATACGTTGCAGACATCAAAGAACTTAACTACAGTCATGAATATAAGTCAATCTCCTCCTTCATATGACGTTTTTAACCGACTTTTGGATGGACATTCTCACTGAAAATTCTTCGAAATTGTCATTCACTTTCCTCCCAATACCATGGTGCAGACATCCGAAGACTTCTTCCCCAGTCAGGAATATCAGTCATCTCCTCCGCTACATATGACGTTTTTAACCGACTTTTACGGATGGACATTCTCGCACAATTCTTCAGGGTGTCATTCTCTTTCCTCCCCAGCCTTTCTCCTCACTGGGTGCAGACATCAAAGGACTTAACTACAGTCGAATATCAGTCGATATATACCGCTTCTGTGAAGCGTTTAACCGACTTTTACGGATGGACGTTCTGCTGTAATTCTTCGAGGTGTCATTTTCCTCCCAATATACTGGGTGCGGGCGTAAAAGGACTTAACCCAGTCGCAGATATCAGTCAATCTCCTCCGCTTCATATGACGTTTTTTAACCGACTTTTTACGGATGGACATTCTCGCACAATTCTTCAGGGTGTCATTCTCTTTCCTCCCCAATACTATACTGAATTTTGAACATCAAAGAACTTAACTACAGTCGCAGCAGATATCAGTCCTCCTGCATATGACGTTTTTTATTACGCTCACGACTTTTTACGGATGGACATTCTCGCACAATTCTTCAGGGTGTCTATTCTCTTTTCCTGCTAATGCCTCTTTAGATTGCAGACATCAAAGAACTTAACTACGGTGCCCAGCGATCTCCTCCGCTAGCCATGACGTTTTTGACGACTTTTACCGGATGGACATTCTCTCGCACAATTCTTTGAGGTGTCATTCTCTTTCATCCCAATACTACTGGTGCAGACATCAAAGGACCCTTTGATGCGAATATCAGTCTCCGCCGCTTCATATGACGTTTTTTTAACCGACTTTTACGGATGGTCATTCTCGCACAATTCTTCAGGAGTGTCATTCTCTTTCCTCAATACATATACTGAGTTGCAGACATCAAAGACTTAACTACAGTCCATGAATATCAGTCCATCTCTCCATACATATGACGTTTTTTAACCGACTTTTACGGATGGACATTCTCGCACATTCTTCAGGTGTCATTCCTCCCAATACTATACAGATTTTAGACATCAAGAACAGTCATATCAGTCAATCTCCTCCGCTTCATATGACGTTTTTTAACGCCGACTTTACGGATGGTTAATAATTCTTCCGAGTGTCAGCTCTCTTTCCCTCCCCAATACTATATGGTGCAGGCATCAAAGAACTTAACTACGGTCGCGAATATATCAGTCAATCTCCTCCACTTCCTTATGACGTTTTTTAACCGACTTTTACGGATGGACATTCTCGCGCACAATTCTTCAGGTCGTATTCTCTTTCCTCCCAATATATACTGGGTGCCATCAAAGAACTTAACTACATGATGCCGATGTGATCAATCTCCTCCGCTTCACGACTGTTCTTCGGCTTTTACGGGATGGACATTCTCACACAATTCTTCAGGGTGTCATTCTCTTTCCCAATACTATACTAGGTGCGAACATCAAGGACTTCACAGTCGCGAATATCTGATCAATCTCCTCCGCTTCATATGACGTTTTTTAACCAAACTTTACGGATGGACATTCTCGCACACAATTCTTCGGTGTGTCATTCTCTTTCTCCAACTATACTGGGTGCAGACATCAAAGAACTTAACTACAGTCGCGAATATCAGTCAATCTCCTCCGCTTCATATGACGTTTAACCGACTTTTACGGATGGACATTCTCGCACAATTCTTCAAGGTGTCATTCCTGCTTTCCTCCAATACTATACTGGGTGCAGACATCAAGAACTTAACTACAGTCGCAGATATCAGTCAATCTCCTCCGCTTCATATGACGTTTTAACCGACTTTTACGGATGGACATTCTCGCACAATTCTTCGGTGTCATTCTCTTTCCTCCCAATACTATACTGGGTGCAGACATCAAAGAACTTAACCTGATCGCGAATATCAGTCTCCTCCGCTTCTGAAGCGTTTTTTAATAACCCGACTTTTACGGATGGACATTCTCGCACTGAATTTCAGGGTGTCATTCTCTTTCCTCCCAATACTATACTGGGTGCAGACATCAAAGGACTTAACTACAGTCGCGAATATAGTCAATCTCTCCGCTATGACATTTTTTAAGCCACTTTTATTTTACTCTTTGTAGTCTACGGCAATAATCATATATATGTCAGTTTACCCTATTACCGTCACAAGTAATACCCCTCCCTTTTATTGTTTAGACATGTATATCAGTCAGTTAAGTGCAATACGTGATACACGCTTGGGCGATCATGTCTCGAAAGAGACATGACTGACTGGGCAGAAGATTAACAGTAGGTTGACATTGCTTTCTGCGGTAGACTGGTTACCGACCAAGGCCACAGAATCTAATCTGCCCTATTATTTAACCCATAACTGGAGGGAAGAGACGGATTAATACCTTTCCCAAGAGTATTTGCGCGTAAGTGAATTCAAGGATTTCGACTGGAATTCGAACTCGGCTTCCCGATTTCTCGTTCTGAGCCGATATCCACTGCACCACCGACGCACATATATATAGCATGCTTTTATGAAATTGTGACGAACAGATACGGCTCTTATTATAGTATAAATTATTATCTACTTTTCCTTCTTCTTCGTTTTCTTCAGTATTTTCTTCTACTTTGTATTCTTCTTCTTCGTCTTCTTTTTCATTGTTATCTTCTTTGTCTGTTTCTTCTTCATCTTCTTCGTCTTTGTTGTCTATATTAGTTTTTTCTTTTTTGTCTTCTTCTTTGTCTTATTCTTCTTCTTCGTTTTCTTCATCGTCGTCTTCTTCTTTGTCTTCTTCGTTTTCTTCCTTTTTTTTTCGTCTTTGTCAACTTCGTCGCCGTCTTCTTTTTCTTCTTCGTCTTCTTTTTCTTCTTCGTCTTCTTTTTCTTCTTCGTCTTCTTTTTCTTCTCGAATAGATTTTTTGAGGTAATTTGCTATTGTTCGAGTCTTAACAAAAGTCCATTGTTCCTTTTATTTCTCTATTATCTCTACATCAACAAATGCTTCTTCGGTATTTTGACTGTCCCAAACAGTACCTGGTTATGGGAAACATAATCTCAGTTCTAATTAGAGTTCTAAATTTACGAAGCCATTTCTGGATATTGTCTGACACATATTCAATGACGCCCACAACAGCAGGGACAAAGTCTACTTTCTTAAAGCTCTAAAAGCGCGCGATCTCTCTCATATTTTAAATTGTGTGACCTTCCCTCCTCCTTTTCTTTCTCAGCTATCTAATGTCCCCTGGGGCGACTTTATCAATGGTTCCTTATTGTTTTCTTTCCTTCTGGATATTAATGACGTATTATTATTATTATTGTTATTATTATTATTACTATTATTATTACTGTGTTTTGTCATTGCTATCTGTAGTAAATGTTATCCCCAAGTCCCAACCTCACAACTGAGAGTCACCTATGATTCTTATGCCCTATATCTTAATGTCTAGAAAAAAAAAAGAAAAATAATACGAACACAAGAAAATTAAAAAAAATCTTATACGTAGTACTTCATCAATCGTCTTTAATAAAACTTGCTGCCCAAATACACGATTATTACAGAAAGTCCCGAAGATTAACAAAATGATTTTAACAACCGACATATTTAATTTATTTGTTTGAACATTATTTTTAATCAATACTCGTATTTGAGTCGATATTCTGTTTTCAATTCAACAGTATATTTATAGATTTATTTCTACCGGCCTGTCAACATATCACACATTTTCGTAACAAAAATTCAACAAAGACTTGTATATCGATTTTCTTCACCATAATCCATCTTGCACGTTTAAAAATGTATCATTTTTCCCATGCATTAAATAATACTGCTATGTTTGGTTTGGTGCTCTGGTTATGTATCTTGAGATTCTCAACAAAACCCAAAGATGGTTCTGTAATGTTATCGACCCTGACCTGATATCTCAACTTCTCTCACTTTCCACCGCTGTGATGTGGCTTTTTTCTGTCTTTTCTAGAAATATTATCATGATTCTCATGATTGTCCTATTAAGTTCCTCGACTTCATGATTTCAAGTGCATTACTAGATTGACCAATAGATTGTTTTACTGTTGCGATAACTGGAATTGATTCTCTGCTTGGTTCTTACGTCACTTCCGCCTACCATCTTCAAAACTTTAAACGCAACGTCAATCGTCGTCATCTGTCTTCCTGGGCCCGGTTTTTTATTAACCCTGATCTTCATTGAAAGCTTCTTTTTCTCTTTCAGTTTCTGACCTTCCTGTTGTCTTAGTTGCATTATCGCCTTGCTTGTGGCTAAATTATTCTTTTTTAATAGGATGCATTCCAGAAGTTGAGTATAGTCTTGAGAGACAGAAAAAATTTATAGGAAACAAAGAAGAAAGTCCTGGATGGTTATGTGATGCCTGTTCCTCAATATGGAAGTGAATGCTGGATAATCTCCTCAAAGATGAAGGAAAGACTTGAAGAACCGAAATGCTGTTCTACAGAAGGATGATGAGTATACCATGGACCGAATATGAGAGCAACAATGAGGTTTTGGAGAGTATGGAAACAAAAAGGAAACTAATACTTAACATCAGGAAAAGACAGCTGAAGTTCCTGGGACTTGTAATGAGGAAAGAGGGCTTGAAGAACCTGATACTCACATGTCAGAGAAAGAGAAAGAGAAACGGGGAAAAGCAACACGTGATATACTTGATGGACTTGAGCAGATGGATGCCGGAGTGTGTTTTGGGTGGGGTAACAGAAGAGAGCGTGTTAAAAGCCACTAGGGATAGGGAGATGTGGAAGGCCAAGATCGTCTTATGTCCTGAATGGACATGGCACATAGAAGAAGAAGAAGAAGAAGAAGAAGAAGAAGAAGAAGAAGAAGAAGAAGAAAATATAGAGCGTATTAGATAGGGCAATTACCATGAAAATATTTGTAGAACAGTCACAGGGAATCTATGTTACGGCTATAGGAAGCCGAGATGCAGGATCAGAACCAATAACATTGCAGATTCTCTTTTTATTTACACTATTTACACTGTCAGGATTGTTATTTTCATCTCGACGTGTTCACGACGTTTCAGTCGTTGTACAACCTGACCGTCTTCAGATGATTAGAATCAAACCTTTTATTTCGTTCACCGGGGATTGATTGTTCTAGTTTCATGAGTCAGGCTTCTTCCAGATGTCTCAGTACCAGTTATCTCTCTTCAAGTCAACTCTCTAAGTTTTGTTCACATCTGCTGTGGCAAAGTATTGAACTCACAATTATTTGGGTCAATTCTCTGAATCCAACCAACGCTTTTATCGACTCGAACATGTGTCCTTTGAACTAAGATGAGGAAAAACAGTTACAACAATGTAAACAGTACGAATCATTACAGTAACTCATCTCACATGTTACAAAAATAATGGCCGACTTCAGAAACATAATTTTATTCTTGAAAAATGAACTGTAGTAATGTTGAAATTAGTCAAAATACGAGCCTTGAGCATCTATGCACCTCTGCCATCGATCGACGAAATTATTTATTCCTCGTTAATAAAAAAAAGTTATTGGCTGTGATACAACGATGTCTTTGAAAGCTGATTCCATCTCTGGTTTGGATCTAATAGTTTTAGCATTTAAAAATGCGCTTAAGTGCTTAAAAATGATAATCAGTGGATAAAAGTCTTTGATTTCTTTTCAATGTCCAACTTGCAGCATGTTGTCGCGCATTATCGTGGAGCAGAATTGGACCGCGTCGATTCACCAATGCGGGGTGTGCTTTGTGGTGCATTGGATATCGGCCCGGAACGAGAAATCGGGGAGCCGAGTTCGAATTCCAGCCGAATTCATTGTATTCACGCCCGTTTATTTTAGATGCACACATGTATTATTTCTTTTTTATTTCTGTATATGGGACCGATATATACAGGGTGTTCGGAAAATCATATGCACTTACATTTTTCTGAACGGACATGTTTCAACATAAAATACAGGTGGAGAATACAAGTGAAAATTATAAACAGTGTGGAAAGTGATGCCTTTTAACATCAGTACAGGCATGGAGGCTTCTTATTTTGTTTTTGGAACACCTACACTACCAGCCTAGTTTTGGTGCAGTGGATATCGGCTTGGAACGAGAAATCGGAGAGCCGAGTTCGAATTCCATTTAAATTCCTTGCATTCACTTACGCGCAAATACCCTTGGGAAAGGTATTAATCCGTCTATTCCTTCCAGTTATGGGTTAAATAACAGGACAGGTTGGGTTCTATAGCCTTGGTCGGCAACCAGTCTACCACAGAAAGCAATGGCAACCTACTGCGGGATAATCTTCTGCCCAGTCAGTCATGTCTCTTTCGAGACATGATCGCCCAAGCGTGTATCACGTATGGCACTTAACTGACTCATTGAATGCATTTCAGCAAGTTGATTGCAGTAAATCTCTGCATTAATGCTCTGATTAGCTTCTAGAAAGCTGTAGTGGATAACACTAATTGCAGACCCCCAAACAGTCAACATAATCTTTTGCTTATGCAGCTATGGCCTGGGAAATATTTCAGGGACTCATCACGATCAAAACATTGACCTGATCGTTTACGGTTACAATAAAGGATGCACTATTCATCACAAGTGACAACTCGGCGAAGAAAGAGATCATTGACGTCACGCAGAACACTTCCAAACGCTTATGGTTTTGATTTTCATTAAGAGCATGAGGAACCCATTTATCGAGCTTTTTCACCTTGCCAATACTCTGCAAATAGCGTGAGAATGTTGCAGTGCTGACACCAAGCGTCTTAGACATTTCTCTGACACTTTGACATGGGTTTTGCTCAACAACTGCTCGCAATTGTTTTTTGTCAAGACTGCATTACAGCCCTCTACATTCTTCATCTTCAATGCTCTCATCACTAATACATAAATTCTGGAACAATCTTTGTACTGATCGATCACTTGTAGATCCATCTTCCAATGCTCTGCTGATATTGGCAAAAGTTTGGGAGGCACAGTGTCCAAGTTTGAACTCATGCCAGAAAAGAAACCAAGGTCATGTTTTGTCATGTTCATAATTAAGAGTTTCTATGCTGCAAGCATATTTCTGTCTAAAAATAAGTTAAAGATTATTAAAAAGCACACATTAATTATTATGCATACCAAAATACACCTAATATATACCATGAATACTACGTTAAAACAGCTTTTCAAAATACAGCATTTCGAGCGGCCATTATTTTTGTAACAACCTAATATAAACGAATATCTTCTTTTCATTTTATCTAGAACTACCAGTGTAGCCGGGCGTTGCTCGGGTGTAATGAAAGCTTTAAAACTAATCCATGGTCCTGGATCTCAGACTCAGCCTAAACAATACTTGTGTGAAGTTTGGTGAGAATCGGATAAAAATTGTGGATTTGTATAAAGGACATACAGACAGATAAACAGACACACACACAAACATCTTGCCTTATATATATATATATATATATATATATATATATATATATATATATATATATTGACATCCGCAGACAGATCTGTTTCGCCGTATCACAGCTCATCAGTACGGTTAGACTCCGATTGCTTTTTTACGCAGGATTGAAACCCGACCGAAATGGCGTCAGTCGGCAACTCTAAGCCCTGGGCTATGAGCGTTCGGTGGAATATATATATATATATATATATATATATATATATATATATATATATATTATCGATTTTCTGCACGACTGTAAGAACTGCAACCTTGAAACTGCTGAATATCGTTTCTTATGTCTTTGTCTATGAGTGTATCAAATTTGATTAAAATCGGACCACTCCTTCTATAACCCGATTTTTTATTATCGATTTTCGATATTTATCGGGGGTACCTCGACACAAAACCTACCTAAGAACACTCGCAGACGCTTATAGTACAACTGTGTAAATTTTCAAGAAAATCGCTTCAGCTGTTTCGGAGTCTATAGATGACCGACACCCACGCACACACAGACACACACATACACACACAGAGACAAAATTCCATTTATAAATAACTTTAGATCTCTAAAATCGTATCAGAAGCTAAGAGACTAGATGTTAAATTTTCAATGCATTGAAAAAGGATAGACATATATGTGTGAGACATGGTGTTGAGACAATTGTCTAGAACGATACAGTATGCATGTAAAATATCGTCTGCAGTAATTGATTGAAACTGCTTCAAAGCTGCTGAAAATTTCCTTAGAATTTGAGCAGTTCATGGAAATGAAACAATAAATAACTGCCTCAAATTTACTGAAGCGCTTTACGTGTGGTCATTCGACCTTTGAAATAAAGTTATGTTGATTATGATGCTTTAAAACGTAATATAGGAGAAACCCCGACGAGTTCATCCAAAAACCTTCAGTCAAAATAGTATTATAAAATCCTGTGAAGATTAGAACATAAGTTTCTGAAACTATATAGTTAATTCTTCTTCTTGTATATATTCTCTGCGCCTTCAAGACGTAGGCGATCGCAACACGACACGCTTTCCTATCCTTTGTAGTCCTGAGCAAATTGTATCTTTTTGCAATCTCTCTTAAACCCTGTTCTGCCATCTATTCGTACAAGCTCGTTAGGTAGACTACCGGTAATCTTTTAACACATTTGAATTTGAGTAAATAAAATTTTCGTTTCGCCGTTGCTGAAGAAGCAAGGATTTCCTCGTAGAAATGGCTATCCAACTAATTTGAATATCGAAATTTTTGTTTTATTATATATATATATATATGTGTGTGTGTGTGTGTGTGTGTGTGTGTGTGTGTGTGTGTGTGTTACGGAAATTAATGAAGATTAACGAAACTTAGTTATAAACAACCGACAATTTGAAATGATTTGTTTGATTATTATTTTTGATCGATACTCGTATTTAAGTAGATATTCTGTTTTTAATTAAACAGTATTATATATTTATATCTACTGGCCTGATTATTTACAATAAATTTTTATTACGAAAATGTGTCATTCGGCAGGATTCGAACCTCGCAACAAACATATCTGCTCTGAAATGTATCGTAATGTCAACAAACGGAAATTAACGAAACTTGGTTATAAACAACCGACAATTTGAAATGAATTCTTTGAACATTATTTTTGATCGAAACTCGTATTTAAGTAGATATTCTGTTTTTAATTAAACAGTATTATATATTTATATCTACCGGCCTGGTTATTTACGATAAATTGTTATTACGAAAATGTGTTTATGTTTGCATTCATAGTTTGTTAATTTGTTTATCACTTACATTCGATTAAAATTAATATTCAAACAAATCATTTCATATATATATATATCTATCTATATATATATATATATATATATAGTATTTCAAAAATGTATACACATTTTGAAGCTCCCTCAAGAAATACTTCATGCAACTAGAACCGTTGTACATCGTGGTGCAGTGGTTATCAACTCGAAACGACAAATCGGGTTGCCGAGTTCGAATTCCAGTTGAATTCTTTGCATTCACTTACGCGCAAATACTCTTTGGAAGGGAATTAATCCGTCACTTCAATCCAGTTATGGGTTAAATAACAAGAGAGACTGGCAACCAGTCTACCGCAGAAACCAATGGCAACCTACTGTAGGCAATCTTCTGCCCAGCCAGTCATGTCTCTTTCGCCCAAAGCATGTATCACGTATGACACTTAACTGACTGAACTAGAACCAACGATATCTAATTTAAGCAATGAATATGTAGACAATGCTTATTTTATAAGCATGATCTTAAGGTTTTCTCATTGCACGTTTTCAAATTGATGTTCGTTATAATCCTAACTTTGCTACAACGAGACGCAATGTAATCACAAGCAGTAGTCAGCATTTTGTTAGGCATTTGACTACATTCTGGCTCGATGGAAAATTTCGTTTTAGTGACTTTTGCTGGATTTATAGCGTAGACTTTATTTTTAAGCATCCCCACGAACAAAAATTTTCAAAAGAAGATTTTCTCAATTACGGTAGCCTTGTTATCACAGCTGCTAACACCTTATCAAAGGCAATATTGATGATTTACAGTAGCTGGCCAAAAGTATAGAAGACGAATTTCGTATAAAAAGGTTTATATACGGATTTTTTTTTTAATGTAAGGGAGGACAACCCTTGAATCACGTGACCTTTTAATGATAAAGATCGCGTATGGGCACCCGTACAAACAAAATACGGGTAATAAACATGCAGAAAATTAAAATGTTTTAATTACTTAACAAAAAATGAGCACCCTTTTTAAAGTAACTGTTGAGATTTTTCGATCAATAAATATATTCGCCACACATTAATTTCAAAGTTCTCAGAGACCTATGAGGAGGAAATTTAAAAAAAAGTTGAAACTTTTTTAAAAATTGCTTAAAAAAATTAAAAAATAATAAAAATAAAAACAATTCTTGTAAAAATTCATTATTAATGGAAAAAAATTCTGTTCAGACTATGATATCATTTTAATTTATGTTCATAAAAGAAATTAAAAGTTTATCTAAATAAAAAAATGGCATAGTTTTATGACATTTTTTGTTTTTCTAATCCGGAGCAGATTTTCTAAAGATGAGCAGGTTTTGAAGAAAAAAAGACAGTTGATTAGCATTCCCCAATGACTCATGAATTTAATTAAAATTATTTATATGTTGAGACCTAGTCGCATTGTTCGACATTTCTGGAAATTAATTGGTAGTGGGGGGGGGGGGGGTAACATATGTAAAAAAATGTTTTTCCCAATATTTTCTAAAAATGATTATTCCGAAATTGATTTCAGTCAATTAAAATAAGTCCTGAAACTTTCATCAAAATCCGGCCAGTATTTTATTTTTTCAAGAATTTCCAAATTAACGTGCTTTCACAGTCAAAAAATGCCTTTGCGTAATATTACATTTTGACGTAATAAAATCTAGCGTCAATTTATGCATGGCACTGACGAGAAAAAAATTTTTCTACCACTAAATGAGCCTGTTAAAACCTGTTAGAAACAATTAAAAAGATTTGTAAAAATAATTAAAAAATACTTTGATCTATCCTCTTCATGACAGCAGAAACATTGTGACAAGAAAACTTTGTTTTTATTTAGTTTGAGGCCTTTTCCTTCAGACTATGCTGTTCTTTCAGCGATTTTGTTGGATGTACCTACAAGCATTCCCACAAACAAAAGCATAAATAGGTGATATCTGCCAAACGAGGAGTACATTCGACAGATTC
This sequence comes from Ascarosepion bandense, assembly GCA_037127315.1. Taxonomy (NCBI): domain Eukaryota; kingdom Metazoa; phylum Mollusca; class Cephalopoda; order Sepiida; family Sepiidae; genus Ascarosepion; species Ascarosepion bandense. The sequence goes on from JBBBDQ010000430.1 coordinate 2,413,442, forward strand.
TTGTCTACAAATCCATCTGTTTTGGAAGATTTCATTCATGAATTTAAAGAGTAGACTATTTTTTAAGCATTCCCATAAACAAAAGCATAAATAGGTGATATCTGCCGAACGAGGAGTACATTCGACAGAATCTTGTCAATAGTCCATCTGTTTTGTAAGTTTTCATTCATGAATGTATAGCGTAGACTTTATCTTTTAAACATCCCTACTAACAAAAGCTTGAATAGGTGAGATCCACTGAACAAGGAGTACATTTAACAGAATCTTGTTTACAAATTCATCTGTTGGGTAAAATTTAATTCAGTTACCATCATACATCGCAATAGTAGTGGTACTCCATCTCGCTGAAATTAAAATTATTCATCTGTCATATGTTCTCAAATTCTGGCATGATAGACTGTTGCAGTGTTAGGGTTAATGTGTATAGATTTTTTAGACACCTTATATTTGATCGATAAATAACGAACGATCTAGCAATCGTTGTCTCTAGGAATTGATTTCTGCAGACATTTTCATCGAATCCTTGACCTAAAATTCGACCTTTCACACCTTTTCCGCTAAAATTAAATAGCAGACATCTACTTATTTTTAAAGAGGCTGGATTGTGCGATAACAGTTTTCATCACTCAAGGCACATTTTTTTAAAATTTTGTAATAAAGGTGCGTATTTAAAATGTGGGGGTGAGTGGTGATGAGGAAGCTATTTGAAAAGAGGAATACAAATGTGCCTTAATATATATATATATATATATATATATATATATATATATATATATATATCACTTTATTATTTCCTTTTGTATTCTTATACATTAATAAGTGCTTAGAATGACGTCAATCCTGTTATTATTGCCTAACCCAATTTTTCTTTGAATAATAAACATAAGTATTTAAACATTGACCTCTTGAAAAATTGAATCTAAAAAGTGTTCCTGGATCATTCAATCCAACACTTGAAATAAACTTGATGAAATTGCGGGGGTGGCTGGCGCTTCTATGAATGCTAATATTTATAGCCCTATATGGAATTATAAATTTAGACAAATACTGACTACAAATTTAGACTCCAAAGATATAATCGCCTTTCTAATGCTCTTCATTTTAAGGTGCAGATTTTAACTTATTCAGGGTGTTGGGAAAGTTACTGTGCAGTTTACTAATTGTATTTTTTATATTTCAGATTTCAGCCCAACATGGCATTAACTCATGAAGAAAGTAGTTCTCGTCAAACACGTCTTTCAAGAAGGAGATAGAGACACGAATTTGGTGCGATAGTGTTTTACTGATAACTTTTCAAATACACCTGTTCCACTTCGCAATACAATTCTTAGCCTTGTTGATATTCGGTAAACAGGATCAGTGCACGACGCCAAACTAACTTTATGGAAGGCCAGCAAAGCTATCGGAGGAGGAACTATTGAAAATTTCTGAAATTATGCAGAAGTCCAAGAAAATCATTACGAAAGTTAGCGCAGCAGTAAGATATTGGTTTTTGAGCCGTCAAACAAAAATTAAGTTTTCTTAACTCTTCGAGCGAGTAACTGATATACACTACTGGCCATAATTATTAGGAAACCCCAGTTTTTTAAAAGAAATGATGCATTTCATACTATTTCTAAGTGAATAATTCTAAATGAAAATAGAATGGTTCTTTTGTTATTATTTGCAAAATTTTACAAGGCAAGGAAGCAAAGACGAATTCGTCCGAATCGCCCTACATTTTCTTCATTCTTTCATTGATGAAACTGCATAGGTAATTAGGTAATTTCATTGATGAAACTGCATAGGTAATTATTAATTTCATTGATGAAACTCTATAGGTTATTATTAAATATTTATAAAGTCATTTGATGCACGTGTTTTTGTGCAGTATTAACAAAAGAACCATTCTATTTTCATTTACAATTATTCACTTGGCAATAAATACTAAAAAATAGTATAAAATACATCATTTTTCAAAGCACTGGGGTCGACTAATAATTTTTGCCGGTAGTGTCAGTCAGTTAAGTGTCATACGCTTGGGCGATCATGTCTCGAAAGAAACACGACTGACTGGGCAGATGATTATCCCGCAGTAGGTTGCCATTGCTTTCTGCGGTAGACTGGTTGTCGACCAAGGCTATGGAACCCAATCTGTCCTATTATTTAACCCATAACTGGAGGGAAGAGACGGATTAATACCTTTCCCAAGGGTATTTGCGCGTAAGTGAATGCAAGGAATTTAAATGGAATTCGAACTCGGCTCTCCGATTTCTCGTTCTGAGCCGATATCTACTGCACCAAAACGTACATCCTAGGCTGGTAGTGTAGGTGTTCAAAAACAAAATAAGAAACCTCCATGCCTGTACTGATGTTAAAAGGCATCACTTTCCACACTGTTTATAATTTTCACTTGTATTCTCTACCTGTATTTTATGTTGAAACATGTCCGTTCATAAAAATGTAAGTACATATGATTTTCCGAACACCATGTATATATCGGTCCCATATACAAAAATAAAAAAAGAAATAATGCATGTGTGCATCTAAAATAAACGGGCGTTTCATAACAGATAATACTATGAAATTATATTATAATTATATATTATATATATTTCTTTGTGAAAAGCCAGTACAGCTATCGGAGGAGAAGCTGTTGAAGCAGCGCAGTCCAAGAAAACTATTTCGAATGTTAGCTCATCAACAACATATTGGTCTTGGAAATGCTCATAAATCCGTGAGACAAACATGAAAACATGAAAACCCTTCCCTTAAAACGGTGTTCAAAAGCAAAATAAAATAGATTCAAGCCTGTCTTGATGCTAACGGCGAGTCACTTTCAACATTGTTTATAATTTTTATTCATATTCATCTCCTGTATTCTATATTGAAATATATCTGTTAATAAAAACGTATTTCTAAACGCCCTGTAGATATTAATCTAATGCGTTGGGACATAAATAATTTCAGTTTTTGTGCATAAATTTATTATAAAAAAATCAAATAAAGTTACATTTAAATTATTTACTCACTGTTACTTATTTTCAGTTATTTGGCATCTCTTTGATGCCTTTTGAGTAAAATTGCTACGTCAACAGTTAAAAAGTTTCGTTCACTTATGACGTCCTAAATAATTTGTCAGGTCAAGATCTATCTTAAATATTTAGAAGTTTACCATTAATTCTTGCCTTGAATTTTGTTGTCACGTCTGGTCTGGTCTGGTCTGGTTTGATCAGGTCGTGTCTGGTCTAGTGCACTTGCTAGAGACAGAGAGAGATTATTGATAAAATCCAAAGAAGAATCAGCAATGTTATCGGTCTTTAACTGGCATTTCGGCTTCAGTCGATTTTTCCACCACTTCGTGTTCAGTGTTATATTTCCGTGGACCCACTTTTGGCTCCACATCAATAAATGAGCTGTAAATGATAAACAAATTAACAAATTATGAATGCAAAGATAAACACAAAGATAATAATAATAACGATCAACAACAAATAATAAAGTAATCAACAGTAAATAACGAGTAAAAATATTTTAAAAAACAACACGTTTTGTTTAAAATGTTAACAAACAACACTATTGAATAGTCACAAAACTGCATTCAAATCATCAATTATTTCTCCTCTATATTGTGTGGAAAAATAAATAATTTTTTGTTTTTTCTTCTATATTGCATTGAGACATGAATAATTTCCGAAAATAATTTGAACGCTTGCCCAGTAACTATTAAAAGTTAATACAATAGTCAGTCAGTCAGTGAAGTGCCATACGTGATACACGCTTGAGCGATCATGTCTCGAAAGAGACATGACTGACTAGGCAGAAGATTATCCCGCAGTAGGTTGCCATTGCTTTCTGCGGTAGACTGGTTGCCGACCAAGGCTATAGAACCCAATCTGACCTGCTATTTAACCCATAACTGGAAGGAAGAGACGGATTAATAACTTTCCCAAGGGTATTTGCGCGTAAGTGAATACAATGGATTCAACTGGAATTCGAACTCGGCTCCCCGGTTCCGAGCAGATATCCACTGTACCACAACGATCTGGTCTAATACAATAGACCTACACATAAAGTACCATTGACCAGTATATTCGCCTTCGGATCTCTGTGTCGCACTTTCCGTCTTCTGTTAGAACACTTCCCAGGTATTTAAATTTTATGTAACTGCTTGATTTTAGTATCCCCAACCTGTATTTGGTATTTTAGGCTGCCCTTTTTGCTGATGACCAGGCATTCGGTTTTCTTGCAGTTTATTTTTAGACCTTTCTTATCACTCTCTTCAGCTACCTTCTGTAGGGGGTCTTGTAGTTTCCTTTTCGTGTTTGCTATCAGCACTGTACCTTATATTGTTTAAATTGTGGCCTCTGATTACGAATCCTGACATGACATCTAGGGTCCTCAGAATAGTATTGCTGTACAAGTTGAATAGATCCGGTGAAAAGACACATCCTTGTCTTACGCCCCTTTCTATCTAAATTCTTTATAAATGTTTTGCAGAAAAGCGATAATTTTATTTTATCAAAACTCATGGTGATATGCAAACTGATATTTAACACCTGTCTCTTTTCATTTTTTATCAGGTAAATAGCAGTGCGCTTGAATGCATAGACAACGTAGTAAACATTTATTTGGAAAGAAATTTGATCCAAAAATATTTCATCTAAATCCATTGTACTTTTTCAAAACTCATAGATTCTTTTCATTTAACAATATTAATTAAAATTATTTTCGGATCTTTTTTCTTTACTCGCTGTTAGTGTAGAGAGTGTTGTCTATGCTTGTGAAAAGCCTTGTACCAAACATATCCGAGTCCGACTTATTTGAAAGAATCAGAAGGTTAAACAAAAAGTAAAAGGTTCTCGTTTTTATTGATAAGTTTAAATCTATTTAACGATTAGAAATAATATCAATTTTGTTGTTTTGGAATAACATCCATGTTTAAAAGCTCTGCATAAAGTTTTTCTTTTGAATGTCTGTTTGAGAGTTCAGTTTTCGGAAAGTCAGTTGAAATGGATTTATGAAGAAAAGAATAATCTGATGTCGCTATGAGTGTGTACAATTGTAGTAGGTGAACGAAAAAAATTTTTGTTCTACTTTCTTTTTTTTTCTTTTTCTTTTTTTTTTTTTTTTTGTTGCCGACAAGTGAAGAATGAGAAAAATGGAGAATCAATTACTGCGGTGTTTAAGAAAGTCTGAAAAATGCCGATCATCTGGGCTTGGCGTCAGTCAGACGACTAAAATCTCTTTGTGATGTTCTTTCTTTCTTTGTTGACCATACATGAGTAAAAAGGAGAAACAATGAATTCAGCGTGTAAAAGGTGAAAGAATAAGAAAATACAGGTAGCCTGGACTTGGCGTCTAGTAGACGACATGTTACTCTCTGAAGAGAAAGGCAAAAATCTCTCGTATTTATACATTTTGAAGAATAGAATCGGATAATATTTTCGATTTTTTCCTAACTCTTGATTAGCCAATAAATAAGAGGTTGTATCATTTTTTTGTTTATGCAGACGTCAGCACATGATAAAGTTTACTGAACCAACTGTCTTATGAAAAAAGCCCTTCTATGGAATGAATAAATGTATGTTTTTTGATTGGCCCATGAAAAGGTATAGATGTATGTACGCTCAGATTTTCTGTGCAATCAAATCTTAAAAATCTGACTTTAGTTTAAAACAGTTCAGTGAAAACTTTTGTTGAAGAAACATTACACTAGATACTTCCACAGAAACACGATACGTAATGCTTAAAAAGAATTATTAAAAATGAAAAATCTTTCTTGAAGCGTTTATTCTAGTTTTTATTTCAAGTTAATAGACTGAACTTAATATTTCCAATAAGAAAAATACTTGGTTGCATTTTAGCATGAATTTTAATTTACTAGAAGTAGTTTTCGTTTTGAAATGTTAGCACCATTTTTAGCCAGCTGTCACCACAATATAATTCTATTTACTAAAAGTCTTTCAAAAATAAAATATAAATTTCTGAAACTATATTTAAGGAATATTGGCTGATTTAAAGTTTAAATAATCTAATTTGAAGCAAATATTACTTTAAGTTTAAAATATCGCAGATATCTGTAAAAATGATTTGAGAAATCGTGGGCCCCTTTTTATATCATTTTTGACAACTCAGTAATCACAAAAAATTAAGAAAATATTCTCCGTAATTTATTTCATTAAATGTTAGATACATTGGCTTTAAATTTACTATAGTTACCGCTGTTATTTTTTGATAATGTCGTCTATGGAAGTAGGTATTAACAAAAATCGGTAAGTTTATTAATTTTAAAATATTGAGAGTCACTGAATTGTAGTAAGCTTTCTCATTTTTTTATTAGGAAATATAGTTTTTACTTAATAAAAGTATGAGTTAACCTTTACAAATTAATACAAAATTGAAAAGATTTAAAACTGTAGAAATTATTCTAATATCTTTTTTATTTTAAATTCAAACAATTCTAGTAAAAATTCATTTTTCATCAAAACTGTTTTTTTTCCTGAAACAATAGTGTCCGTAATATATTTTACTTATAAAACTTTAAAATTAAAGTTTTATTTCATTTTTTTTTATTTTACGATTCAGAACAGATTTTCCGTTACTAAGGGTCTTGTTTTACAAAAAACAAATGATGGTTTAAATTCAACAAATTATTTTGTGTATGTAACTAATACAAGCGTTAAAAAATTAATTTCTCAAAATTTCATGATGTTAAACAATGGGGGCGAGTAAAAAATGTAGGAAAAATGTTTTACCAAGATTTTCTAAAAAACATATAACTTTAAAATCATTTCATTCATTTGTAAATAACTATTGAAAATTTCATTAAAATCCGAAAAATTTGCAAGGCTTTGTAAATAAATGTGTTTTTCACCGCAAAAAAGACACTGAAAATTTCCTATACTCATCTTTACCAACGTCCCCTCCTCTGATACAAGAAAACCAAGATTTTTAACTAAATTGTTCTAAAAAGGATCAAAATTCTAATTTAACAATCAAAAAAATTACTTGGCATTTTCTCTTTATAATAACTAGGAGTATAGCCCGGCGTTGCTCGGGTGTAATGAAAGCTTTAAAACTAATCCATGGTCCTGGAGCTCAGACTCTTTGGACGTTGGTACAAAAGACTAAAAAGCAATCGTTGTTTCCAGTTAAAGCGAAACCGTAGACTGAAAGAAAAATGAATGGATGTAAGTCAAATTTTGATTTCCTGGTATCGATAGCAAATAAGGTTTTTTCGTCGTAAACTGAATTTTGAAGGCTAAATAAGTTTTCTGAGTAAATGGTGTCATGGCTGAGACTGAGAACTACAATTATATCTACTTAGAGCCAAACCCGAAGCAAATACTAAAATAAAAGGGCTGAAAAATTACAGACATACAGGCAGATAAACAGACACACACACAAACATTTTGCCTTTTATATATATATATATATATATATATATATATATATATATATATATATATATATATTATCGATTTTTTGCACTATTGTAAGAACTGCAACCATGAAACTTCTGAATATCGTTTCTTATGTCTTTGTCTATGAGTGTATCAAATTTGATTAAAATTACTCCTTCTATAACCCGATTTTTTCGATTATCGATTTTCGATATTTATCGGGTGTACCTCGACACAAAACCTCGCTAAGAACACTCGTAGACGCTTATAGTACAACTGTGTAAATTTTCAAGAAAATCGGTTCAGCCATTTCGGTGTCTATAGGTAAAAGACACACACACACAGAGACAAAGTTCCATTTATAAATAAGTTTAGATTAGATATAATGATTTTGAATATAAAACATTGTTTTATTAAATTTTCAGCATTTTTTCATCATTATATAACCGTTTTGTAGCGAATCTGTAAAAGTATCTACATTAATCTTATTTAAATTGTTACCGCTACGATTTATCTACGATTTATCCAAGTCTAAAATACTCCATAAATTAACCTAAATCTTAATTTATTCTCGGCATTTATTCTCTTTGTATATCATTTATTACTTCAGTTTAATATTTTTAAAAATCATGTTGTTAGTATCAAAAAGTTTTATGTAAAAGATAAACTTTGGAGCAAAAAAATTGATATAATATGCTCGTAGCTAATTAGAACGTTAGCGTTTCGCCCTTGAGACTCGGGTTCGAATCTTATTATGGTGAATTTGTGACTCTTTAGTAATAAGGTCCTTGGGAATACAATCTCAGTGTACAGTTGACTTTAGTCTTGTGTGTGAAATTTGTTAGATGTTACTGTTGGTGGTTGCAATAACACAAATTGATTAGTCATCACTACCTAGAGTTTTACTGTACTGGCCTTGCTCAACTACTGACCACGCTAGTTGATGCACTTTCTTTCAGAAACTCCAAGTAAGGCTCGCTCTGCATAGTTGCATGTTGGCTATGTCGGCGTTGAAGAAACACTTTTTTGTCTGCTATGGATCAGCTAATCAACCCAGCAGGCAATCACACAGTGAAACGGGCGACCAAACATCTTCCTATTTACTTGCTTTTCTCTTCGTTAATTCGGACGACCGTTACAGTATGCATGATAAATAATGGACTATTGCTTTGTGATCGCGTGAAAAGTCAAGACATATCAGAGATGCGACTTGGTTTCAGTGAAACAAACAAACAAAATTAAAAGTTTTTAATGCCTCCTGCTAACACTTCATAAATAATGAACTATTCCGTTTTGATTGCGTGAGGCGACAAAAGACATACCAAAGACGCTACTTAGTTTCAGTGAGAAAATGAAAGTAAGAAGAGAAGATAATGTTTAGCCTCTGTTTCAGTGAAATGAAAAGAGTAGTCAATTTCAAATCTTTTAATTTGTACCCTCTTACTTCTTTAACCCTGGCACACTAACCATCAATTAAAGTTAAACATCTACTAACCATGGGTATATCATGGCCGATTTTAAAATATAAAAAAAAAAAAATTAAATATAAATCTTTATTTGAAATATTTTATATGCAGGCACTTCAAAATTTTTACTTTTAGTTAACATTAATAGGAACCGAAAAACAGATTACTTAGGTAAGAAAATCAGGTACTGAAAATGTAATTAAATTGTAATTAAAATGGTGTTATTAGCGCTGGGTACTATACACCCATGGTTAGTGTTCTTGGGTATAACGATCAGCATTCATGCGTGTTGTGGGTTCCGGATGAGGAACCACACAAAAAAATGAACAACAAAACAGATATTTGAGATAGAAAAATAGGTTATATTAAACGTAAAGATACAACTGGAACGCAGGTTAGTAATCCAGAAATACGATTAGTAAGGAATAGATATATACAAGTCTTTGAAGTAAGGCCGTGCAGGAAATAGTATATCCGTGCATTACTATTCTGGCTGAGTTGAGCTCAGAGCTACTATTACTACTGACGCGGTATTCTCTGTGTAACTTCGGTATCTCTCGGTAACTTCCGGGCCTTTACGATACTCGTACAATATTTCTAACGGATCTGACTTATCTCATTATGGCAAGAGTATATGTATACTAAAGTCGAGTCTATTATCATAGAAAAAGGGGAGATCCCACAATAATACGTATTATTGTTATTGCGATATTCTATTTAACGATGCGATAGGGGCATTTCTACGGATATTTTATTGTCGAAGAACTCGCCATGAGTTCATTCAAGCATTAATTTCAGTAATTTCTATTTTATCGTGATTTTCAGTTAGTTCAATTTTGCTATAAAGTGTGCTAAACATGTTTATTTTAAAGTGTACTAGCAGTATAGCCCGGCGTTGCTCGGGTGTAATGAAAGCTTTAAAATTAATCCATGGTCCTGGAGCTCAGACTCAGCCTAAAGAATATTCGTGTGAAGTTTGGTCAGAATCGGATAAAAATTGTGGATTTGTATAAAGAACATACAAACAGATAAACAGACACACACAAACATCTTACCTTTTATATATATATTATCGATTTTCTGCACTATTGTAAGAACTGCAACCTTGAAACTGCTGAATATCGTTTCTTATGTCTTTGTCTATGAGTGTATCAAATTTGATTAAAATCGGACCACTCCTTCTATAACCCGATTTTTTCGATTATCGATTTTCGATATTTATCAGGTGTACCTCGACACAAAACCTAGCTAAGAACACTCACAGACGCTTATAGTACAACTGTGTAAATTTTCGAGAAAATCGGTTCAGCCTTTTCGGAGTCTATAGGTAAAGGACACACACACAGACGCACACACACAGACAAAGTTCCATTTATAAATAAGTTTAGATAGATTTCGTTTTAATAATCTCTGCGTTTAATGAGGTTGGATGAACTTACTGAATCGTTAACTTAAAAATTAAGATTCACCAGAATCTTAAAATAGGAAAATAGTGAAATTTTCTTGGGTAAAAACTAGTTATTATTATTATTGTAAGACTGATTGTTAGCATCAATAAAGATAATTCAAGTTTCAAAAGTAATTTCCGTTTATTCCCATCCTGTCCTCGTGTGAAAATAGGAAGTGAGCCTGAGAAGACAAAAATGAATGACTCGACGCCTTTCTTACGTCAAGATGTAGCCACTAGCCGGCGTTCAAGTAGATGAACACACGGTGGATGGCCTGAACATGGATCCTGGTATTTTAAAGAAAGTTCCTGCTCGTTGCAAATGATATTTGCGTCAACTTCTGTGGAAAAAGAAAGGGCAAAAAAAGAATGTAGGAGTGAATTGGTCAAATGAGTGGGACTTCAGGAAATAAAATTTGCTGGACAGTTTCAATTATTGACCTGAGTTTAATTTCCTACAAGATCCATTGGGAAAAGTATGGACTTAAGAAACATTCCTAAACATTAAAATAAATTCAACTCCATCAAGTGCGTCTACCGTCGCCTTAGCGCTAAAGGATAACTTGTCTTACAGACTAATTGCAAATTATAATGACTTCGATCTTCAGTAGAGGTCCCATATATCGGGAAAAGACGACTCAACACCACCGACTTAACACCACCAACTGAGCGCCTGGATCAACTCAATGCCGGCACAACTCATCGCAAAAAAATATAACTTTTTATAACCGAATAAAAGTAATTTATTAAGGATTGAAACCTTAATTAGTGATTTTTTTTTCTAATATGGCATTCGAAGAAGCATTATGTAAATTATGAATCAGGGACAGGAAGTTGTGGCGAGCTATGATCTCTTATGTCTAAAAAAGATTTTTGATGAGATATTTTACCAGATAGAATGCCCATGTCTCAAAGCTAGTGCTTAATTTATTATTATTATTATTATTATTATTATTATTATTATTATTATTATAGGATACCCACTCCGACTCTGAGAAGTTTCATCCGAGTCGTAATGATTAAATCTCAGTGAGGCAAAAATTCTTGGAAAGTCTCCAAAATGCCAATCGCAAAAAAAAAAATACGACTTGAGCTGATGCTTGGTACATTTATTATTATTATTATTATTATTATTATTATTATTATTATTATTATTATTTCTGAGACAAGATATTAATATTTGGAATCAATGGATGAAGACAACCAATAGATTTAGGTATCCTGCAATTTTTCTCTGACTGGAAGTATTCATCACTATTCGGATTATTCTTAATGTTTCTAAAAGGCTTCCACTTTCAAACAGTTCCACTGGGCAATTGATGACAATTTTCTTTATCTATGCCTCTATTCTGTGGACCAATGGCAACTGGTATGATTGTGACATTCTTCAACTTCCAAAGCCTGACCAGTTAAAACTTCAGGGGGTCATAAGTAGTTATATTCCCTTCTTTTTGTTCTCTTCTTTTCTCAAATGTTCTTGCAGTGTCAATTACTAACGCTGGCTTTCTTAATTTATCTTTCACTAATATGGCCGTTTCGTTGTCCACCAGTTTCTTATTTGTCTACTATTATTATTATTATTATTATTATTATTATTATTGATATATCCCGAAAAGGAATACAGTATAAAATGATCAGTTGAAGAATGGAACTCCACACCAGGAATAAGGAATACAGATTTATTGTACTAAGGTACAATTAACAATAATACACATATACGCAAGCCACGGGTTGGAGCGGAATCGACGATTGAATAATGAATGGCTTCGCCTAAGACTTTTCTGTATTTACTAGCCTTCCACACGCAAGGCCAGATGTGACACATGGTCATTTTATAGTGGGTATTCCCGGCCATATAGCCGGGCCATAAAATCTGTCTATTTTTCCCCAATCGTGATTCTACCCTTCGGCGGAAACACGATTGTGTTTGTGCTCTCTGCTCGGAAGCAGAGAGCGCCCTCTACCCGAAGGCAGAGAGCTGACAGTATCATGGAGCACTCAGGCGAATGCCTAAGACCTTTCCTGTATTTACTAGCCTTCCCACGCAAGGCCAGATGTGACACATGGTCATTTTATAGTGGGTATTCCCGGGCATATAGCCGGGCCAAAAAATCTCTGACTATTTTTCCCCAGTTGTGGTTCTACCCTTCGGCGGAACCACGATTGTGTTTGTGCTCTCCGCTCGGAAGCAGAGAGCGCCCTCTACCCGAAGGTAGAGAGCTGACAGTGTCATAGAGAAGTCAGGCGAATGCCTAAGACCTTTCTGTATTTACTAGCCTTCCCACACAAGGCTAGATGTGACACATGGTCATTTTATAATGGGTATTGCCGGCCATATAGAATGGAAAAAGTTGACAAATTTCAAATCTTGTCATTTTTACCCCCTTACTTCATTTTATAACAACCGGCATTCATATTAATGATTGTTATTAAAATATTTTCTTAATGTTCTTAATCTCAAATATTTAACGATGACATAAGAGAATTTCGATGGATATTTTATTGTCGTAGAATTCGCCATGAGCGTATTGAACCATTAACTGAAGACTTAAGATTCATAATTTCAAATAGAAAAACCGTGAAATTTCCACGGGTTAAAAATAGTTGTGAGATAAATTTCTATAAATCACATCAATACATTTTTTAATCATATCACCCCAGGCAAGGCGGTAACGCCACTGATGCGCTGGGGGCTACTTAAGAGTAAAAAGATTAGAAAAGAGAAAGCTGAAAATCACATCCTAAGCAGGGAACAAGAGATGAGTCTCTTCACCTGTTCAATAGACGTGAGTGGAGTGTGAACCGGGCGATAGTTTAGTCTATCTACTTCAATTGAGAAAAAAAAAGAAAAGAGTAAGAAGATTGGAAAAGAGAAAGCCGGAAACCACATCCTAAACAGGAAACAAGGGATGAGCCTCTTCACCTGTTCAAAAGACGTGGGTGGAGTGTGAACCGGGCGATAGTTTAGACAATCTACTCCAATTTTTATCTTATTTTCAGTAATCTCCAATTGTACCGTGATATTCAGGTTATATAATTTTGCTATAAATATTGCTATAAAATGTGTACTTTTATCGCATGCATTTCACTCTTATAAACAATCTCTGCTTTTAATGAACCTGAATGAACTTACTCAATCATTAAGTTAAGACTTAAGATTTACCGTGAAATATTCTCGGATTAAAACTAAGATTATTATTGCGGTTGTGGCTGTTTTTAATCTTCATCTGTGAATAAATTGTTCAGTGAGACTTGTAAAATCGACTTCATTCATGATGAGACTTTGCATTGAGACATGAAATACAGTCAGAATGCTTAGAATTTGTGAATTCAATTAAAGTAACTTCCGTTGAGTATACTAATGTCACTATTATTTATCTGCCCCTTATTCACTAATCTCATTTCCGGATTCCTCCTACATGAGTCTATCAATGCTAACAAAGTTCTGTTTTATGGCATCATGAAAACTAAAAATATTTTATTAGTTTCAGCGATGATGAGTTATTTTTATATTATTTACACACAGGTTATTGTCCTCATCCTTGCTGTTTTTATCACGTTTCAAACTTCGTCAGTTGCCCATTCGAGTAACCTTTAAGGAATTTCGAACTGAGCACTTTGTATTATCTACGGACGTTGATTTTTCTCGTTCTGCTGACCATCTTCAGTTCTGCTCAGTTGACCATGTCTAGTATTGTGAAGTTGTTTCTCGCGTCGTTTCTCTACTCGACCCGGACCAGTGATTCCAATTTATGTCACCAATACTTTAATCTATCAGGCTATTGCATAATGGGACAATTCCGAGTGAAGAACTTTGGGATTTAGTGTAATATTAGGTTATCCCCCGAGTGAAGAACTTTGGGATTTAGTGTAATATTAGGTTATCCCCCAAGTGAAGAACTTTGGGATTTAGTGTAATATGAGGTTATCCCAAAAGTTCGTAAACACTTGCGAAATGGGTCTATCTGGTCCAGCACAATCGATCCGGCAAAAAAGTCATGTTGTGCGTTTGGTGGAACTTTGAAGGAATCGTGTATTTTGAATTGGTTCCGAATGGTCGTGCCATCAGTGCCGAACTTTACTGTCAGCAACTTGAGCGGGTCTACGAAAAGTTGAAGCAAAAGTACCCGGCTCTGATCAACCGAAAGCTCGCTTTGATGCAGCTGTACAATGCCAAGCCACACACCGCCAGGAAGACCAAAGACACGTCTGAAGAGCTGGACGGCTTTGAGGTTCTGCCTACAGTGCTCCATCAGATTACGGCCTTTTCCGCTCAATGCAACACTTTCTGAAGGGCCGCCGACTCGACTCATTTGATGAAGTCGAGGAAGCGTGTCAAGAATTCTTTGATTCGAAGCCGACTGAATAGTACTTTGACCAGATCCGAAAGCTTGCAGATCGATGGCAGAACGTCTTGGAAAATGGTCTTTATTTTGAGCAATAATTTTTGTTGTTTTTGTGAGTAAAATTTCAATTTTTTGCAAGTGTTTTCTGGGAACCTTAGATTACTTGATGAGTAAAATTTCAATTTTTTGCAAATGTTTACGAACTTTTATGACAACCTAATATATTACCTTGACCCGAAAAAATATGATTAATAAGAATATATTCCAGTCACGAATGATAGCGAAGGGGTGAAACGAGCAATAACCGACAAAAGTGTGATGTACATCAAAAGCAGAAAACACAAAGCCGACAAAAATATATTTGATAAAATTATGGGTGGTGGCGGGAAGTAGGATCAAAGACTTGAAAGGCAACAGCAGGCAAAGTTTATTGACAGATGAAATAAATAAACAAACAGAAAGCAGTAGTTGTCTATATTTCTCGGGAAAACGTCAAAGTTGGTGTCGGTGTGAAGGGGGCGGCGTCACTAACGGGGCGGGGGTCGGTTTCGGGGTGGGGGCGGGGTCGGTGGTGGGGAGGGAGTCGAAGTCTACGTCACAGTCGGGGTGGGGGGTCGGTGTAACAGTCGGGGTGGCGGGAAAACGTCAAAGTTGGTGTCGGTGTGAAGGGGGCGGCGTCACTGACGGGGCGGGGGTCGGTTTCGGGGTGGGGGGCGGGGTCCGTGGTGGGGAGGGAGTCGAAGTCTACGTCACAGTCGGGGTGGGGGGCGGTTTAATAGTCGCGGAGGCGGGAAAAAACTAATCCATGGTCCTGGAGCTCAGACTCTTTGGACGTTGGCACAAAAGACTAAAAAGCAATCGTTGTTTCCAGTTAAAGCGAAACCGTAGACTGAAAGAAAAATGAATGGATGTAAGTCAAATTTTGATTTCCTGGTATCAAATAAGGTTTTTTCGTCGTAAACTGAATTTTGAAGGCTAAATAAGTTTTCTGAGTAAATGGTGTCATGGCTGAGACTGAGAACTACAATTATACCTACTTAGAGCCAAACCCGAAGCAAATACTAAAATAAAAGGGCTGAAAAAATACAGACATACAGAAAGATAAACAGACATACACACAAACATCTTGCCTTTTATTATATATTTTCTGCATTATTGTAAGAACTGCAACCTTGAAACTTCTGAATATCGTTTCTTATGTCTTTGTCTATGAGTGTATCAAATTTGATTAAAATCGGACCACTCCTTCTATAACCCGATTTTTTCGATTATCGATTTTCGATATTTATCGGGTGTACCTCGACACAAAACCTAGTTAAACTCGCAGAAGCTTATAGTAAAACTGTGTACATTTTCAAGAAAATTGGTTCAGCCGTTTCGGAGTCTATAGGTAAACGGATACACACACACACAGACACACACACACACACACACACAGACAAAGTTCAATTTATAAATAAGTTTAGATAATATTAATGATGTATAAAATGTTATAGTAAGGGATTCTATTGTATCCTACTTCTTATTACAAAAAAGTTTTAATTCATGAAGTAGTTGTTAAATAATGAAATTAGGAATAGAACGTTTTGGAAGATTGTAGAATGTTCGAGCAAAATCGAGAGAATTCAAAATGATTCTAGAAATATGCAAATTAGGTGTTAGCCCCTATAAATATAGATTTTGGGAAGAGAGTAGATAGTTGTTAACAGGATTTGCTGACATTATCAACTCCAGTCCGATTCTGGGATCTGTGCATCCAGCCGAAAGAATCTCTAAGAAAAGTTGCCGACCAACTAAAACTTGAAAGAGAGCCTCCTGGAATTAAATGGGTAAATAGATATTTTTGACTCTTTCATTGACCATACTGGAATTTTTTTTATAAACACGTTTGAGGACTTCCTTAATGTATATCACTTAAACTACTTCGCTAAGTTAACTGGTTAAAGATACTTGACTCCTTACCTTCCCCTTCTTTCCTAATAACACTCACCAGTAGTAAACTCTATGTTTCTGTTTTGAATGCAAAAAATTATAAATTTTGTATATATCTTATTTTGTGTTTATCGTAAATTAAATATTTGTCTGTGAATTAACTCTGAGTTTTGGTCAATCATTTTTTCTTTTGTTACACTTAACACGTAACAAAATAAGTTTATAGTTTTCTGGCTGAGATCAGAAAAACTGAGAATGGAGCCAAGGGGCAGCAGAATACAGACCGAGAAGAAAATATAACTTCCGATAAATTCTGCGTGTGCGTGATTTTCCCTAGCTACCCTCCTCCTCTACACAACCAAGTCATACGAAAAATAAAAATATAAGTTAATATCTTTATATATACGTGTTCCTTCATTGTTCATCGTTGTTTGTCGAGATCCAGAACCAAGTATGTAGCATTAAACTTAACCTGCCCGCTGATGAGAAGTTGGAACCTTAAACCAAACCTACCTTCGTTGGTACGTGGATTTGCTGTCAGCAATTATACAAATCGACAAGCCTCTGATGAAGACCGAAGAGCTCAACTACCGAAATATTATGATAACAAAGATGACTTCGATCTTCATTAGTGGTCTCATATTTCGGGAAGAGACGACTCAACACCATGGACTCAACACCTCCAACTGAGCGCCTGAATCAACTCAAAGCCGGGACAACTCAGCGCAAAAAAATGTTCCACTTTGCTAAAACCTTATATTTGCTCTGTAAATAATTCTTTCGTTTTGAATGAAGATGAAAATGTTTGGCAAAACACAAACTAAAATACATATGTGTAAGAAATTTTTTAAATTCTCTACATTTCTATGACTAGTTTTTTTCTTTTCTTGTCTTTAAATTCAAGTACTTCCTTCTCATTCAGATCAACATATGGTTTTCCGTCTCAAACCAACCGGATAGTAACTATTACCAATATCTTTAAGAGACCTTAAAAAAATTAACTAGTGTAACTCTGATTGTACTTACCTCAAATCAGCCACCATCATTTCTTCTCCCACCCATGAAAACGTTCCTGTGAGATTTTTTGGAAAAGTTTCTTAAAGAACTTCCTCCCATGTAAATGTCAGGAAGTGCAATTTCCAGATATTTTCACCACTCAGTCAAAACATTATCAAATCCCGACACATCCAACTTCAATAAAATTTGTTGATTGAAGTCTTTAGTCATGGTCGTTTCCTTTCCAAATATCACAAAGTCTTCTTCTTCTTCTTCTTCTTCTATTATTATTTTTTTTCTTCTTCTTCTTCACTTCTTTTTCTTCTCCTTCTTTTACTTCTTTTTCTTCTCCTTCTTTTACTTCTTCTTTATCGTGTTCTTTGAAGACGTTAGCGATCATGACTCGCCAAAACATTGTATCCCTTGTAACTCTTGCCACTATTTCTGTTTTTGCTCTTCTTCTCACATGCTGTTTTACACAAGATCGTTAAATTGGTCACTCGATGCTTCCTTGCCCTTCTTGCTTTCAACACGTCTTTTAAGTATCAAATTCTCCAAGCTCATTTTTCTCATTATGTACCCCATAAATTTCAACTATCTATTTATGAGTCTAAGTATATGTCCTTTTTGTTGTCATTTTCCTGTATACTTCCACGTTGCTCACATATTCAGTCCATGGCATGCTCGTCATCCTTCTGTAGAACCCCATTTCAAGCATCTTCTTCGTATACGAGGAAATTATCCAGCATTCACTTCCATATACGACGACTGATATTATATAACAGTTCAGTACATTTAGTTCCATTTGAAATCCTCTTTGAAATCGATGTTTCATTTGAAATTTATGATATTATTTTTTTTTATCATTTCACCCCAAGCAAGACATTCCACTATTGCGCAGGGGGTTACATAAGGGAAAGTGATGAGAAAGAGTGGTTAGATATAGAAAGTGTCAGAAGGAGGGTGATAGACGGGTAAGGATACCGAGGATGAGGGTTGGATAGATGGGAAGAGTGTTTGAGAATGGATGCGAGTTAGTGTGTAAGGAGTTGTCTATTGTCTATTGAGCTTATATTTAAACTCCTGGAGATTGTAGCTGTCGGGGAAGCAAGTATGTGGAAGCATAACATTTTAATAATATTTTATAAGTAGTGCCATATGGACCGATATGAGACACTTTCACCATTTTGGGGTATGTCGATAAACTACATTCGGTAGCAAGGTAGCTCATCGAGAGATTGGCGGTTTTGAGGAGCGTAGAACAACCTCCGTTGCTGTTGTTACCAGATCCATCTTGACTTGAGGTGAAAACACCTTTTAGGGTTCTGTCTATGGAAATGACAATCAATACAGCACTAAATTATAAAAATACATTTCTATGGCAAAATGGTAATCAATACAGTACAAAAGTTTAAAAATACATTTTCATTGCAAAATGACAATCAATACAGCACTAAATTATAAAAATACATTTCTATGGCAAAATGGTAATCAATACAGAACAAAAGTATAAAAATACATTTTCATAGCAAAATGACAATACAGCATTAACGTATAAAAATACCTTTCTATAGCAAAATGAGAATACTGCACTAAAATTTAAAAATTCTTTTTTATAGCAAAATGGTAATCAATACTAAACTAAAGTATAAAAATACATTTTTATTAAAAACTTACCAGCACTATATTTATCATCTTCGGACAATATATTAAAAAACATACGTTTACCCTGAAAGTATAAAGTTTTATAAAAAATATTTGAAGTTGAAACCATAAAATTGCGTACAAAATATTTGTATTTCTGTATTAAATAATCCATGAAGGTGTTGATATGTTGCTAAACAAAAATCAACAACCAACAATGCCATCCCTAATAAAATCAGGTTTTTCTATGTTTAATAAACCTCGATTTATTCGGGCATATTATAGCTATGTTTTTTTTTAATCGTTTCACCCCAAGCAAGGCGGTACCGCCACTGATGCGCAGGGGGCTACATAAGAGAGTTAAAATTTTAGTCAGGAAGAGAGTGAAGAGAAAGACGAAATAGTTACAGTGGTTGTCATAGAAAGGGCATGAGAAGCCAACAGATGGAATGGCTTCTTCTTCTTCTATGTGCCCTGTCCCTTCAGGACGTAGACGATCATGGTTCTCCACGTCTCCCTATCCCTTGTGGCTCTTAGTATGTTTGCTCCTGACAACCCCCGTTCCGTCATCCGCCTGATCAGGCCCTGCAAATATGTTATCCGCTGCCTTCCTCTGTCTCTCTTTCCTTCTATCTGGCCAGTCAGTATCAGGTTCTCCAAGCTCTCCTTCCTTATTGCATGTCCCAGGAACTTCAGTTGTCTCTTCCTTATGCTCAGTATTAAATTCCTTTTTGTTGCCATTCTTTCCAACACCTCATCGTTGCTTGCATGCTCAATCCATGATATCCGCAGCATCCTTCTGTAGAACCACATTTCCGCTGCTTCAAGTTTTGTCCTCATTTTCGATGATATTGTCCAGCATTCACTGCCGTATTGAAGAACTGACATCACATAGCAATCCAGCACTCATTTCTTTGTTTCTAGTGAAATGTTCCTGTGTGCTAGTACTTTAAGGTAAAAATGCTTTAGTGATTTCAGAGAATTTTAACTTTTTGGCAGAAACCATGATCGGACGGGGCTGGGGACAAGAACAGTTACTACTGACTACCCTATCTATGTGAGTGACCCACTGGCAAGGAGGGGTAGGGATTTTCATCCCGGTGATAAAGAAAAAATGAAATTAACGTCCAAACTGCTTGCAATAGATATTTCTAACAAGTTAAAAAAAAGAAAAACCATGTAGCGGCAAACGTTCAATTAAGCATAGCAGAGGCATGAAACCAGACTTAAGGAAAATAAATATATACATAAAGATGCATGAAGTTGACTTACATTTAAAAGATTTAAGCCTAAATAAAATCTAGCACTAGTACACGATGGACACGGGTGAAAATGTGGGGATTTTAAGAAGAGAAGAGAACTACTAAAATAATATTATTCATCACACAACCCACAGATATATTTTTTTAATCATTTCACCCCAAGCAAGGCATTCCACTGCGATTATTGCGCTTGGGGCTACATAGGGGGGGGAGGTAAAGAGAGAGGGTGGTTAGGTGTAGGAAATGTCAGAAGGCGGGTGATAGATGGGTAAGGATACGGAGGCTTGGTAGATGGGAAGAGTGTTTGAAAGAATGGAGGCGAGCTAGTGTGTTAGGAGGTGTCTATTGACCTTACATTTAAACTCCTGGAGATTGTAGCCGTCGGGGAAGCAATCATGTGGAAGCTCGAGAAAGGAAACTGTTGGAGTAGAAATTGCGGTTGCATTTTATTGGTTTCACTGTAAAAGGGTGGGATCTAGTTGCTAATCTAGTATCTCGTGCAAATTCGTACCTTGGGGGGCACCAGTGATCTAAGTTCATCGGAGCAGAAGCCGTGAAAGTATTTATAGAAGAGACACAGGGAAGAAAACGGCTAGTAAGGTAAACATGCTTTATCGTTGGAAGACTTCCATCAGTGTGATTAGTAGCTCCCATTCTTACGAAGCACTACGTAATTGAAAATCAAGAAAAGGGGAATTGCGCACGAATGTTTTACTGGTCGCATTTATACATTTGACCAAATCCTCTTCAGCACTTAGTGACATGTCCTTAGTCAGTTGGTGAGACGTGTCTTTTAATTATGTGATCTATCTCTTTGGTCAAACCACTTTGCTGAATATGTCCAATCAGTTTAGACCTACGACCATATCACATTGAATACACCTGTTCTCGCTCGATCACCGAAGTTAAGCAACGTTGAGCCTGGTCAGTACTTAGATGGGTGATCGCTTGGGAATACCAGGTGCTGTAAGCGTTTAGTGATGGATGTGCGTTGTGGTGCAGTGGATATCGGCTCGAAAAGAGAAATCAGAGAGCCGAGTTCGAATTCCAGTTGAATACCCTGCATTCACTTAAGCACTGGTACCATTGGGAAAGGTATTAATCCGTCCATTCCCTCCAATTATGGGTTAAATAAGAAGGGTAAGACTTGGGGACCCTGCCCTTAAAAACAAATCCCAATGAATCTTGATACTTGAAAAGAAAAAAGTATTACTAGACACAAAACTTATATAAAAACAACAATAAATTGTTGAAAGGAAAAAAGTATTACCAGCAATAAATAAATAAATAAAATGTAGTTGGCAATAAATGACCCGCCGAGGTTGATATGCCATAAAAACAACCAACCAACATTTGACCAGATCCTCTTCAGCACTTGGTGACATGTTCTTAGTCAGTTGGTGAGACGTGTCTTTTAATTATGTGATCTATCTCTTTGGTCAAACCACTTTGCTGAATATGTCCAATCAGTTTATGTCTTATAAAGTAGATTTTACAAAGACAAGTGTAAATGTCAATATTACAATAAATAATATTTTATTAAATTCTATTATATTAGAAATTGTTGCCACATAATATAAACCAAAAGTACGGGGGGGTGGCAAGCGTAATTGTTATCAGCGCAGGAAACAAAATAAACAATCCAAATTCGAATTTTGCCTCTTCTTGTTTATGTTCATTTAGTTCTAATACCCTTGAGAAAGGCATGAATCCACATCTTTCTGCACTCTCTTTCATTCCTCTAAACGGCAAGCTCAAAAACGTGTTCGAACTTCTGTTGAAACTACTTATATACATTTAACTTCTAATATACCTGGAAAAGGCATGTATCTATTTCTCCTTTGCTGTCCCGTCGCTGTCTATTATGATAAAATGTCAGTACGGTAAATGTAAACAGCGAACGGAGTTCGAATTTCGGTTCAAACCGTTTAGGTTTGTTTTTTAGCTCTAATACGCTTAAGAAAGACATGAAACCACTTCTCCCTATCTGCCCTAGAGGGCTTGGAACACCACTCATAAATAATTTTCAATTAAGTTAGACTTTCTGCCACATCACTTACAATCACTGAAGTTGAGCAACATCGAGTCTCGTCAGTACATAGGTGGGTGACTGTTTGGAAATACCAGATGCGGTAATGTTTGATGTGCGGTTGGTGTAATGGAAAATAGCTCGGAATTATTAATCAGAAAACAAGGTTCCAATTCTCGTTGTGCTCGTTTTATTCTCTTATTCGCAAATATCCTTGAGAAATTTAGGAATCTACCTCTTCTCACCCAGCACCAAAAAAATTCTTACACTCTAAAAATATTTTTCCCTTCAAAAGGCCGATAAAACGTGCAAAACGAAACAATCAATGAAATACTGATTTTTTACACAACTATGTTTTTTTTTAGATTCTTTTCTTAAATATAAATGTTTAGAACGTACTGTTGTCACAAAATGAGGGATCAGTTTGTATATTGATTGTAATATAGAACTGATCCCCCAAACATCATTATTTCTTGTTTGTTTATCAAATATTTATTAGATATGAATCCACCTCTTCTTCCCCCCACCACCAACTTTGATTTAATTACCAAGACTCGTATCACTAAACAATTATTACTCCCGACAAAATTCATACAACATAAAAATTTTTTTCTTTATTTAAATAATCTCCAAAGTTGTAGAAAACGAATTAATTAATAAAAAATTCAGACAAGTTAGCCCAGCCAGTATTAACAGTAAAAATAAAATGATACACAAGTAGAACAGTCAGTGAGTTAAGTACCATACGTGAAACACGCTTGGGCGATCATGTCTCGAAAGAGACATGACTGACTGGGCAGAAGATTATCCCGCAGTAGGTTGCCATTGCTTTCTGCGGTAGACTGGTTGCCAGCCAAGGCTATAGAACCCAATCTGTCCTGCTATTTAACCCATAACTGGAAGGAAGAGTCGGATTAATACCTTTCCTAGGGGTATTTGCGCGGAAGTGAATGCAAGGAGTTCAACTGGAATTCGAACTCGGCTCTCCGATTTGTCGTTCGGAGCCGATATCCAATGCACCACAACGCACATCCTTGTAAGAACAAGCAAGTTTAAAAGTCCTCTTATCTTTCCGGGAAGCTTAATGCCGCATTTTTGTGGGTGTTATGGCCATTTCCTTTCCAGATGTCACGAAGTACCATTCCCAAAAGTTTATCCCAGTCAGTTTGAAATCTTGCAAACATCTGGACAAATGACAATTTGCTTCATTTCGTATATTGTAGAAGAACAATATATACTTCCGTCATTTTCAATAATCTCTTTAAGTCAGCATTTATAGTCACTATAAATACTATATATACACTAAGTTAGACTTCGGTTACTACAAAGCGGCAGTAATGGGTAATTTGGTAAACATGGACTCACGACACTCTTGATTAAACTTATAAAACTAACTTAATAAACAGTGTATTGGAGTCACACGACAATTATCAATTTTAAATGAGAGTCAACAGCACTATGAGCATATCTACCTTCTCCGAGTATTTCTCGCCTATGTATTGTGTCCTCTGGGAAATAGAGAGATCATAGCTCTCCCACTATTTCGAATCCTTCGTAGTTCTATAGGTTAGCATTTACAGTAAAAAAAAATGTTGAATACTTTCAACAGTGTGGATATACGAAGCACAACGTACTTAAACATCAAGAAAAGAGAAATTGAGTACGGGTCATATTTATATCTGTCCCTTGAACAAATACTTGTGTCCGGTGACATGTCGTTAGTTGATCTTTTGGATAGACGTGTCATTTGATTATGCCAGCTTTCTATTTAAAGATCTTTTCCTTACGAAACACAAGAAAAGCAAGAAACGAAAAGCAAGAAAACGAGAAATTGAGCACTGGTCACATTTATACATTTGTCTCTTAACTAAATACTTCTCTGTGTCCGGTGACATGTCGTTAGTTGATCACTTGGAGGGACGTGTCGTTTGATTATGCCAGCTTTATCTTTGATCAAGCTACTTTGATGAATATATCCGATCAGTTTATGTCGCTTAAAGTAGTTTTTACAAAGACAAGTTTAAATTTCCGGTTATGCGTTTTTCTATCTTTACCCGTTTTCTGTTCTGTCGTCCACAAGCACTTTGGGTAGGTTACTCGCTGTTTCCCTTTGTTCCTCTTGCTTCCGATATGTCCTGTCAGTTTCAAAATAACCAAACTCACTTTCCTTATTATATTCCCATAGAAACTTCTTTATTCTTAGGGGGGGGGTTTTTTTTGGGGGGGGGTGTTTTTTTTTTTTTTTTTTTTTTTTGTATCCGTTTTACTTAAAACGTTCTCGTTGCTCACGTATTCTCAGAATATTTCACTAAATCCTCATTTCGATTGCCTCGAATCTCAAAACAATGTGAAATAATGTTTGACAGTGTTTGGCATGCTGGCTTTCTGTACAACTCCAGAGATACGGTATTACTAGACGACTGTTTGATTTAATCCAATTGTTCCCATCAATGTGCGTTGTGGTGCAGTGGAACGAGAAATCGGGAAGCCGAGTTCGAATTTCAGTTGAATTCCTTCCATTCACTTACGCACAAATACCCTTGGGAAAGGTATTAATCCGTCTCTTCCCGCCAGTTAGACGTTAAATAACCAAACAGATTGGGTTTTATAGCCATTGCTTGGCAACCAGTCTACCGCAGAAAGCAATGGCAACTTACTGCAGGATAATCTTCCGACCAGTCAGTCATGTCTTTTTCGAAACATGATCGCCCATGCGTGTATCACGTATGGCACTTAACTGGCTGTTCCTATCAAATTGTGAGATGAAGGTACTTTTGTACGGGCAAACTTCCAGATTCTTTCACGCGAACGCGGGCGTCTCTCAAGGCTGTATCCTAAGTCTTACGCTTCATCAATGATCTTCTTGATGTCATTTGTTTTATGTCAGCATCTATGCAGACGACACCACTATTTACTCTCTTATCAATAGTAAATCCGCCAAGGCTGACAAAGTAAACCTGGCTGCTCTTGAAACGGACCTCTAATCAGTGGTTAACTGGGGCAAGAAATGGCTTGTAAATTTTAATGCCTCCAAAACAAAACCACTGTCCTTTAAACTCGGTAGAGAAACTTTCCTGTCAGCCATCAGTATGATTGATCTAAGTCAGCTTGAGAGTAGCACACTGCGCCTCCTTGACCTCACTTTTTCAACCGACCTTGAATAAATATATCGCATGGGTAGCTGAATCTACTGCTACGAGGATTGGGTCTCTATGTCGAGTCAGACAGATTTTCTCGTCAGAATCCGTCTTGCATATTTGTAAATCGACCATTCGTTCGTGAATTGAATACTGTTGCCATATCTGATCGGGTGCTCCTGCTATTCATCTCGAGGTTCTCGACAAAATCCAAAGCTGCTATCTATTAACCATCACAGACAAACGCTCCTATACCATCCACCCACCCCCATTAGTATGGATCAGGCTAGTCTCCCTGAAAGCAAAACACTGCGCCTCCTCGGGTTAACTCTCACAACAGACCTCAAGTGGAAAGACTATATAGAATCCATAGCTAAATCCGCTACTAAGAAGGTCGGTTCTCTGTGTAGGAAAAGGAGGTTTTTACCGTCTGAAAGCATCCTGTACATATATAGATCTACCACCCGCCCGTCCATTGAATACTGCTGCCATATCTGGTAGGATGCTCCTGCTATCCACCTAGGTGTCCTTAACAAAATCCAACGGAGAATCTGTAATGTGATCGATTCGGACTTGGCAGCTCAGATACAGTCACTTTCTCACCGGCGCAATGTGGCTTTCCTGAGTCTCTTTTACAGATACTTTCACTGCTTCTGATCCGATGAACTGGTGCCCTCTATCTATGAATTTACTCGAGCCACAAGATTAACAACTAGGTCCCACCCTTTTACTGTGAAACCAATAAATTGTAAACGCAAATTCTACTCCATCAGGTTCTTTTCTCGCACTTCACACCTGTGGAATTCCATTCCGTATAATTGCTTCCTCGACAGCTACAATTTCCAAGAATTTAAATGTAAAGTCAATAGTCATCTCTGATCTCACTAACCTGCATCCCGTCTCTCATGCTTCTTTCTCTGTCCACTTCACTCATCATTATTCCCATCCTTCTCTTACCCACTTCCTGACACCCCCTATAACCTGTCACTCTTTCTCATCACTTTCTACCCATGTAACCCCCTGCACAACAGTGGTAGTAAAATGCCTTGCTTGGGGCGATACGGTTATAAAAAAAATGGATCTGCAAAGTAATCGGTACTGACTTGACATCTCGACATCAGTTACTTTCTCACCGCCTTGATGTGATTTCCCTCCGTCTTTTCTATAAATATATTTATGGCAACTGCTCTCACGATCTTTTCCCCCGGTACCCCGTTCACGTGAATGTAAGCGTGCTACGAGATTGGCATCATCTTTTTACCGTTGAAATAGTTAAATGTAACCATACTTCTACTCCAACAGTTTCTTTTCTCACACTTCCTGCCTGTGGAACTCTTACGTTTACTTGTTTCCCTAATAAGTACAATCTCTAAAAGTGTAAATGCAATGTCAATTGCTATCTTCTATCTTCTTTAATCCCATTCATCTTTTATTCTTTCTCCAATACCCACTGTAGCCAGTCTTTTCTCTCACTGTAACCCCCTGCACAGTAGTGGCGGTCCTGCTTTGCTTGGGTTAAAATGATAAAAAAAACGCTGAATAATATAAATCCTTTTATGTTACAATTAATTACTTGAAAATATCTTTAAAAATGAAGAGGATACATACGGCAGTAGATACTTAGCTCTACAGAAGGATACTGAGAATACAATGGACGAAATATGTAAGCAATAAATTAGTTTTAAGGAAAACAGAAGCAAAAAATGACGCTCTAAAATATGAAAGACAGATGCAATTTCTGTCATAGACGATAAGGAAAGTGATCTTTGAAATTTGACACTTACAGGATATACTGAAGGCAGAGGGAAATGGCGAATGATCAACTTACCAAGCTTTTATGAATTAATTTCAGAACTAGAAAAATAGAAAATTATGGAGAGCTATGATTGCCCACATCCTGTAAGGAAACAATGAATATAAGAATTTAGTTTACACAAACACAGTGGATAACAACTATTTGTATTTAGATTCAATCCATAATACTATCTTACTGCAATTGTGCTTGGCAACTCCGCCATACCATAGCATTACCTCATATAAAATGGATTATTCCATTTATTTCATGTGGAAAGATCGGAAAAGACACTAATTGCTTTCAATAAGAAAGAAAGAAAGAAAGAAAGAAAGAAAGAAAGAAAGAAAGAAAGAAAGAAAATCAGATTAAACTGATAAGAACAGATACTACATTTTGATCTTGGTGGGAAAAGACACTACTTTTTTTTCAATTAGAAAACGAAAGAAAGAAAGAAAGAAAGAAAGAAAGAAAGAAAGAAGAGGAGAGAGAGAATCAGACACTACTTGTATTCAATCAGAAAATGAAAGAAGGGAAGATAGAAGTGAAGAGAGAGAGAATCATATTAAACTGCTACGAACAGACACTAGAATTTAAACTTAGATAAGAAAAGAGACTACTTTTTTCAATAAGTAAAAGAAAGAAAGAAAGAAGGGAAGATAGAAGTGGAAAGAGAGAGTCCGATAACGCTGCTAAAAACAGATACTACATTAGCATTTTAGATACGAAACTGCACAATTTATTTTCAATGAGTAAAAGAAAAAAAGAAGTGAAGATAAAAGTGGAGAAAGAAAATCAGATTAAGCTGATAAGAACACATACTAGACTTTGATCTTAGATAGAAAAAGACACTACGTGTTTTCAATCAGAAAACAAAAGAAAGAAAGACAGACAGACAGACAGAAGTGGGGCAACAGAATCATCTAAAAACAGATACTAGACTTTGATCTTAGATAGGAAAAGATACTACTTCTATTAAACAAGAAAACGAAAAAAGGAAAGAAAGAAATTAAGAGAGAAGTAAAGAAAGAGAGTGAGAATCATATTAAGCTGCTAAGAACAGATACTAGACTTTGATCTGAGGTATTAAAAACACGACCTGTTTTCAATTAGAAAAAGAAAGAAAGAAAGAAAGAAAGAAAGAAAGAAAGAAAGAAAGAAAGAAAGAAGGGAAGATATATGTGGAGCGAGAGAATCAGATTACGCTACTAAAACAGATATTAGACTTTGATCTTATATAGGAAACAATGCTAAGAAAGAAATAAAGAAGATAGGAGTGGAGAGTGAGAATCAAATTAAGCTCATAAGAACAGATACTAGGGTTTGGTCTTATATGGGGAAAGACACTACATGTTTTCAATCAGAATACAAAAGAATGAAGGAAAGAAAGATAGATGTGTAGAGAATGACATTAAGCTGCTAAGAACAGATACTAGACTTTTCTCTAAGATAGGAAAAGTCATTACTCGTTTTCAATCAATAAATGAAAGAAAGAATGGAAGATCGAAATGGAGAGAGAGAGAGAGAGAGAGGGAGAGAGAGAGCATTAAATTAAACTGCTAAAAACAGATACTACACCTTGATCTTAGATAGGAAAAGACACTGCTTCTTTTCAATCGGAAAACAAAAGAAAGAAAGAAGGGAAGATAGAAGTGGAGAGAGAAAATCAGATTACGCTGTTAAGAACAGATACTAGACTTTGCTCTTAGATAGAGAAACACTTTGTTTTCAATTAAAAAACGAAAGAAATAAGGAAAATAAAAGTGGCGAGAGGGAATCAGACTTAGATGCTAAGAACAGATACTACTATTTGATCTGAGGCCAGGAAACGATTGTATTTTTCTTCCTCTTCATTCTGACAGGATGTGACAAAGTCGGTTTAAAGGGGGTAATCGCGTGAACCCGGGTCAGGTTCAAAAATATCCCAGCCGTCGCAACCGTCGGTTACGCTGGCATCGGTGTTTCTCACGATCCCTCCTCTTTAGTGCAATGAGAGAGGTACTGCCTTGTGCAACTGTTTCCTCGAGACTGGGAAAACTCTTAATAATATTTTCAGTTGCGCTCTGTCCGTAGACAGATACACAACTGAGAGGTGAAATGTAGTTTATCCGTCCGAGAACAGATACTACAATTTGATCCCAGCAAAATGGCGAGAAGTGGTATTTACTCTGCCGATTCGAGTTGTGACACAAGGTCGGCTATTTTAACGTGGGGACCTGAGCGGGTAAACTGAAGTCGCTGGTCAAAATTTACCCAGCCTCCACATGCGCGATGACTAGCCTGTCTTAGCATTTCTAAGCTGGTCGCACCTTCCGATTAAAAGGCCGATAAACAATGGTATTTTTCAGCACACCCACATTACTCGCGAATGTGACACAAACTTGATAGCGGATTTACCCGCAATAACGTGGAAAAATTGCCCAAGCCACCTTTGCACTTCCCCGTTTTGGACACCACAGGTGTTGATGGATAAACACAGTCCCCTCCCGAAAGAAAGGTACTTCCTTGGGGTAAGGCCTCCTGGGGTTTGGGTTAAGAAAATTTTAACATCCCCGAATTCAGCAAATACTGAGAAGTCATACCGAAGGCAATAAAAGCTCCATTTTTCAGAATGCAAAATATCGAACTACGGAAACCGAATAAGACAATCGCCAAAAATCCAGTTACCATAGATAAAATAACATCGCCTGCTGAATAATTTTAAAATTATTATAAATATAAATGTTCGTAATAAGGCGATTTAGCTAGCAATATCGAATGTAAAGAGTAAGTGTGGGGCGACCTACGCAAAATACGGCGAGCGGGCTGCATGTGATCTGCAGTACTAAACAGCGTGACCCGTGAGGTGCTTACAAAATAGTCATATTCTACAACTGATCGCGTACAAAGACACATTGGGTTCTATAGCCAAGGCTATAGAACCCAATCTGTTCTATTATTTAACCCATAACTGGAGGGAAGAAACGGGTTAATACCTTTCCCAAGGGTATTTGTGCGTAAGTGAATGCAAGGAATTCAACCAGAATTCGAACTCGGCACACCTGATTTGTCGTTCCGAGTCGATATCCACTGCACCAAAACGCACATCCTACCTAAGTTTAAAATGAAATTTTTAAAATGACAAAACGTTCTTGAAGATTTTATTTTAGATTTAATTAAAAGCTTAATGATTAAATTTATTATTTCCATTAAGTAAAAAATTCTAGTGTATTTTATATAAAAATGATATAGATTTGAATGTCACATTTAATTTCGATTTCTTAAAATTTTCTTAAAAGTGGCTATTTTCTTAATTTTAAAAAATTTGTGAACAAACAGAAATTCATCGATTTTAAAAATATTTCAAAAGATTTTTTACACTTTATTTTGTAAAATTACAAAATTGAAAGTTAAATTAATCTGATTTTAAACAAATAGTACTTACTTATAGCATAAAAAATGTAATATACAACCAATTCTTAACGATTGGTCGTGTTCATCTAATCGAACGTTTGACGGACTGTTGAATGACGAAGCGATGACAGCTGCTATGCATGAACATAAAGGATGATTTTCATAAATCTAAGGGAAGGGACAAAACTCATAAATTACGTAACCTTTTCATAATAATGGCAATTTTAGTCAGCCATACATGAAAATAAGGAAAGTATTAAGTAAATAATTTTTCAAAAAAATAGATAGCACCACTACGCTTAATAATCTTTGCAATTTTGAACTTGTAAATTTCGTTTCCACTTAACCATTATATAACCTAATCATTATATAATCTCCACGGAACAGCCCAATAGAGAATTTGACAAGATTTTAAACTATCATAAATTATTATAATTAAAATGTAAAAAAATTGAAAAAATTCTTGAAAAAATTCATTATTCATCAAAAACATTTTATTTCTTCAGACAATAATGTCTTTAATATTACTTATTTACAAAAGCTATTAAAAGCTTTTTTTTAATTAAGTAATGTCATAGTTTTACTGGATTCATTTTTTTTTTTTTTAACTTGAAGCAGATTTTCATTCAGATAGCCCTAATTTGAACAAAAAAAAGGTGTTTTACAATCTCCAAAGACTTTTTTATAATCATATCGCTCCAAGCAAGACATTTTACTGCCACTGTTTTGCAGGGGGTTACATAGGAGGAAAGTTATGAGAAAGAGTGACAGGTTATAGGGGATCTCAGGAAGTGGGTAAAAGAAGGATGAGAATAATGATGAGAGTGGAGTGGACGGAGAAAGGAGCAATAGAGGGAGGATGCAGGTTAGTGAGATAGGAGATGACTATTGACTTTACATTTAAATTCTTGGAGATTGTAGCTGTCGGGATAGCAAGTAAATGGAAGGGAATTCCACGAGCGAGAAGTAAGAAAAAAGAAGCTGATAAAGTAGAATTTGCTCCTACTTTTAACGAGAAAAGATTGTCAGGGAATAGGAAATATGTGAAATTTCATGAAATTAAGTAAGTAGGGGGTAACATATTTTTAATTCTTTTTTTCAAAAATTTTCTAAAAAAGATAAATTTAAAAAAACATTAAATCATTTGTGAATAAGTCCTGAAAATTTTATTGAAATCGTACAATTATTTGATTTTTACAAGAATTTCCAAATCAATGTTTTCAACGGAAAACAAGCGCAAAAAAGTCAATGTTAAAAATTGTGGAAAAGGCGATGACGTAAACAAAACAAGATTTTAACCAAAATTTCGAACGTGTTAGAAAGAATTAAAAAATTTCAAAAAAATAATTAAAAAATACTTTGGTCTTTTATCTTAATAATAATATCAACATTTTGACGATAATTAAATTATTTTCGTTGAGTTTTGTGGCCTTTTTCATTACGCTATGCTGTTTTTTCGCGAAAACGTGACGGTATAGTGGAGGTACCTAGGTTAGAGTAATGGATAACGACTCTCCAGAGAGCCGAGTTTCAATTCCAGTTGGGTTCGTTATATTCACTTACTCGGTAAAATTGATTCATAATTGTATTTGGGAAGTTATAAATTCAAAGCTCCTCTCCCCCAACAATGGGTTAATTAATAAGATTTGTATCACTTAAACCCATATTTACCCTACTATAAAAAAATTATTATTTAAAAATATTTTCTGACTTTAAATAACTTGTAAAAAAAAAATAAATAAATGCGTACAGAATATTTATATTACGACATTAAATGAATCATAGAGTTTGATATACCGCTACTTGAAAACAATTAATCCATAATTTAATCTAAAAATCTACACTTGTCCCTCGAAGCTATTTTTTTTTTTTAACAATATGGCTCTTCGCATTTTTTCAGTTGTATAGGCTGGGTCAAAGATTATTTGATCTTATCTGAAAAAAGCCCATAAAAATTTGAAATTAATATATTACTGGTGTCCCCTAGGTTCGAATTTGCACGAGATACTAGATTAGCAGCTAGATCCCACCCTTTTACAGTGAAACCGATAAAATGCAACCGCAACTTCTACTCCAACATCTTCTTTTCTCGCACTTCCCGACTGTGGAATTCTCTTCCACATGACTGCTTCCCCGACGGCTACAATCTCCAGGAGATTAAATGTAAGGTCAATAGACACCTCCTAACACACTAACTTCCATTCTTTCAAACACTCTTCCCATCCACCCAACTATCTATCACCCCACTTCTGACATTTCTTATATCTAACCACTCTTCCTATTTACCTTCCCCTATGTAGCCCCAAGCGCAATAGTGGCAGTGGAATGCCTTGCTTGGGGTGAAATGATTAAAAAAAAAAATTACGTTGTAAGATTTAACCTATGAAGGATTGCTTAAAAGTTACCGGTTCGATTTGCTCTGTAAAATCAGTATTTTTCATGCATGGTCCTTATAATATTGATTTGGGGAAGTGGCTTTTTGCCGAGAGCTTTTCAATGCCATATTGCATGAATTTGAGAAATAAAATTACTTCGTCTACTGAGTCATAGCAGAAAAACCAATGGGTTTTTTGAAAAGCCTTTTTACTTTGCCGGTGTCGACATATGCTAGACAATAAATACGCTTTTGGTGATGGTGATGTCAGCCAAAAATATATGAACGTTTCTGATGAATGAAATTCTGTTCAAGTGTGAGAAATTTTGAAATTCAGTTTACTTATGAAAACGTTTCAAGAGTTAAGACAGCTATGAATATAAACATTGGGAAATATGTGCGAATAATGCATAGATTTGAATGCACGCGTATTGAGTTGAACAGACAGAGAAAGAAAGAAAGAAAGAAAAGAAATTGTGATAGATCGGTACATGGATATGAAAAAAAGAGATAAACGTAAGATACATATGAACATACAAAAGAAAGAAAGAAAGAAAGAAAATAAGAAAGAAAGAAAGAAAGAAAGAAAATAAGAAAGAAAGAAAATAGATCACTATATACAGGGTGCGATTGGTAAATTGTCGCCGTTGAATTTTTTTTTTAAATTTCAAGTATGCGCGTTGTTGGTTCTTGAATTTATTGACTTCGCAGTATAGTAGGGTCATTTGGGCACCTTCTGTCAGAAAAATAGCACTATGACGCAATTCACTCCACCAGAAATTTGAAAACTGTTTGTTGTATTGATTAGCATTCGCGCTGGAAGCTCCAATATTGTTTTGGGAGTCAGTCTGGGGAGAGGACAGAGGATTCGGAAAGATTTAGGTGAGTCTACTGGTGATTACGAAAATGGGATGGCAATGTTATGCCTCAGACTCAACATGGAGGCCTACATCATGTGCCTTGAGGAGGTAGTACTACCCTGGGTCAAGAGAGTGGCTGCTGGAAGACCCCGTGTCTAGCAACAGGACTCTGCACCATGCCACACAAGCAAAAGAACCTAGTCATGGCTGTCAGACAATTTCCGCAACCACATCACCCCTTATACATGGCCACCTAACTCCCCAGATTGCAACCCCCTTTATTATGTGTGGGCTGCAGTTGAGCGAAAAGTCAACAAAACTCTTTGTAACACCAAAGATGAACTAGCGACCAAGACCATGACAGCATTCACCAACTGAAACAAGGAGACTACCCAGAAGAGTTGCAGAAGATTCCGAAGTCATCTGAAGTTTGTGGTTGAAGCCAATGGCGTTTTATTAAATAAATTTAATCTTTAGTATTTGAAGATATTTTTGTGTAGTTTTGGTAAATATATCTGTTAAAATACGTTCTCCAGGTTATTTTCATTTTTGCATAATTTAGACGACAATTCATCCATCGCACCCTGTAGATATAAATACTAAGGACCAACTTTGTATGTTCATATCTATCTACCAATTAGAAAGAAAAAAAAGAAAGTGAGATGTCGGTAGATATGAAGAGTATATATAGATTGATATAAACATAAGAAAGAAAGAAAGAAAGTCCCCTGGAACATTAGGACAGGTTGATTTTTTACTTGTTTCAGAAAATCAATATTGCACTCAATGTGAAATCTGAGGTTTGATGTGATAACTACTGTAAGTAATGAATTGAAAGAGACATGATCGCCCAAGCGTTTATTACGTACGGCACTTAACTGATTAACTGACCTAGGTAGGTGTGTGCGCGTGTTTGTGTGTAACCCAAAGGAAAATCCACACAAAATTCATATTAAAATATTTCTTTAATTCCATTGAGGTGAGGCAGTGTCCTTGTCGCCGTGTGGCTATCTGTAGGCGTCTTCGCTCTCATGACGCTGGGAACCACGCTTCTATGAAGAAAGTATTAACGTAAAATGAAGCAAGGGAATAACTATTTGTGTTGTTTACATATCTTTTTTTTTCTTTACTAATGTTTGCCAATATAAGGCCCAAGGGCCACTTAAGGTAGGATGTTACTGGGTTGGGTTGTAATAGCGTAAGAAAGGCCATGATTACAGGAAAGTTTGAAAGCTAATTCTAAGCTTGAAGAAATCAATATTTAATTAGCAAATAA
The DNA here is from genome assembly GCA_037127315.1 of Ascarosepion bandense. Taxonomy (NCBI): domain Eukaryota; kingdom Metazoa; phylum Mollusca; class Cephalopoda; order Sepiida; family Sepiidae; genus Ascarosepion; species Ascarosepion bandense. Next base: position 2,448,781 of record JBBBDQ010000430.1, read on the forward strand.
AATTTCAGAGTTTAGGCGAAGACTTTAGCTATTCAGAGTTGAAGTAGACTTTAAAAGGGACCAGAAGATGAATACTAAACAGCAAAAAAGGGATTAACCTCTACTCCTGTTCAAAAGACATGTGAGGAGGGCAAAGCAGACGATAGGTAAACCTATTTACTTCTATTTGTAATACTTTGGAAATTCCTGAAATTAAAATACTGAGTTTGGGTGCAAGGGTAGTCTAATGGAAAAAAAAAAATCTTTTAGTAAATTCAGAATCCAAGCCCATGTAGTTTTTGAGATCTACTAGAAGTGTACAAATCTTTGTGGTAAAAATACAAACAACAGAGAAGATGAAAAGCCCTAAACAAGGTAGCCCAACAAGACAAGAAAAATTTCAGAACAGCACGTATGTAATTGCTGCCATACTGTAGTAATTTTTTTAATCGTATCACTCCGAGCAAGGCGGTAACGCCACTGATGTGCAGAGGGCTACGTAATAGTGAAAAGATTGGAAAAGAGAAAGCCGGAAACCACATCCTAAACAGGGAACAAGGAATGAGCCTCTTAACCTGTTCAATAGACGTGGGTGGAGTGTGAACCGGGCGATAGATAGATCTATCTACTCCAATTTACATAAATATCAAAGCACACAAAAGCTGCCTACAATTGAAAATATTCGAAATGTTAAAAAACAAAAAAATATTTCTAGATGCTCCTATAAATTTTTCAAATCGTACAATGCGCGATTGGTAAATTGTCGCCATTTAGATTGTTTTTAATTTCATGCATGCGTATTTTTTTTCTTTTGTTTTGTTGAATGCACAATATAGTAGGATCAGTTGGGCACCGTGTGTGAGAAAAAGAGTGCCATATCGCAATTTATTCCGCCAGAAATTTGGAAACGCCAGGCTGTACAGCCTGGCATTTGCACCGGAAGCTTCAATACGAACATCTCAGAATGTTTGGGCGTCAATCCGGAGACAGTGCTGAGTATTTTGTATGAGTTGGATGAGTGTAATGGTGATTGCGAAGGTGTTTAGAATGACTGTTATCGATGGTGACGTTATGCCTAAATTTATCTTCCAACAGGGCCTTAAAGTTAACACAGCAAGTGCCTTCAGGAGATAATGCTGCCCCGGGTCAAAGGGTGGCTGCTGGAAAACCCTATGTCTAGCAACAAGACCCTGCACCATACCGCACAAGCAGCAGAACCCAGTACTGGGTATCCAACAATTTGTGCAACCACATATTTGCCATCTTACTCTCCAGACTGAAGCTCTCTTGATAATCATGGCTGAGGCGCTGTTGATTGAGAGACCAACAAAACTTTTTTTTAACACGAAAGACGAACTGAGGGCAAAGATTATGGCAGTAGTCAGCAAATTAAACAAGAGCACTGTCCAGTAGAGATGCAAGAGATTCCGAAGTCGTCTGGAGGCCGTGGTTGAAGTCGGTGGCGATTTTATTGAATAAATTTACTCTTTAGAATTATGAGATATTTTTGCGTAATTTTAAATATATTTGTTATAGTGAGATGTCAGTGTTATTTTAATTTTTGCATAGAATTAGACGACAGTTTATCCATCGCGCCCTTTATATTCACTATATTTAAGTTTTGTTCTAACCACAAAAGCCCGTTTTAAGTTCATTCTTAAAAGCTAACCTCTGTGTTTAGAGGCCGATTTCAGCTGATAAAGATTTATGTATGAATAAATGTCACTCCCTCACGTCTGTTTCAACATTCTTTTGTTGAAATGATCTAACAGCATGAATATTTACGCCAAACAATAGAGCACTTGGTTTGTAGTAAAGAAGAGACATGCTTCTATATTTTGCCGCTGGGTTAGTGATGATCTTTTCCATAGAATATATTTTTCTTTAAATATGTCAAACCTTAATGGGGAAATGCACATAAAAAAAATTGTGACGCTAACAGTTTTTCTCGCACTTCCCACCTGTGGAACTCTTTTCTGATTTCCTGACTCCCTGAGCCACTTGGGAATACCAGGTGCTGTAAGCGTTTAGTGACGGATGTGCGTTGTGGTGCAGTGGATATCGGCTCGGAAAGAGAAATCGGTAAGCCGAGTTCGAATTCCAGTTGAATACACTGCATTCACTTAAGCACTGGTACCATTGGGAAAGGTATTAATCCGTCCCTTCCCTCCAGTTATGGGTTAACAGGGTAAGACTTGGGGACCCTGCCCTTAAAAAATTCCAATGAATCTTGATACTCGAGAAAGTATTACTAGACACAAAACTTATATAAAAACAAATAATTTTTGAAAAAAAAAAAAAAAAAAAAAAAAAAAAAAAAAAAAGGTATTACCAGCAATAAATAAAATTTAGTTAGCAATAAATGACCCGCCGAAGTTGATATGCCATAAAACAAAACAACCAACCTGACTCCCTGAGAGCTACAATCTTCAATTTAAGAGCAACGTCAATCTCCATTTTCTGTCTTCCTGAACCTTGTTAAAAAAAAAAAAAAAAAAAAAAAAAAAAAAAAAAAAAAAAAAAAAGCTTTTTCTTTGTGATTTCTCCCCATTTTCAGTCTTCTCGGGCTCTTTCACTCCCTGCAACCCTCTGTTCTAGTGACATGATTGTCTTGCGTGGAATTAAACAATTAAAAATCATGTTCATACAAATTTCTGTAAAGTTTTTAAGAGATTCTAAAATTGTTAAGGCTAACACTATCTCTACATCTTATCGGGTCTCGTTGGATTTCTATGCTGGGTGTTTTGCGGAATAATACGTCCGTTTCCACCTATTGTATAACTAACATCTGAATTTTCACGTTTCTCTCCATTTTCATTCTGAAAATCTTATTCTTGATAATGCATTCACATGAGAAATGATACTTCCTTTAACATAGATAATGTTAAAAATCTAACGCCATGATTTTAAGGCCCACCTTAAAATTCTTGATGACGTTACTCTTGGTAACTCCTTTTGCGGACTGAATAAGAATTCCAAAGGCTTGTGATCTGATTTTAATAGGAACTTTTTACCCAGTAAGAAATTCTCTAAATTATGGCTAATGCTTTTTCTATATTAAAGTAATATTCTACTGACGACAATCTTCTGGAAAGAAACGGGATTGGGTGATCCTCTTGTGATACAATGGCCGCTATGGCATGTTCTGTTGCGTCAGTTGTTAAAGTAACTTATTTTCTCGGCTGGAAAATTTTATTACCAACTTGTCTCAAAGACTTTTTAATGCTTCGAAAGCATTACTTTGCTTCTGCATCCATGTGAATTATAAGTTGTTTTTTTATTATGCATTTTCGCAAATAGTTCAAGGAGTTCGCTATATCAGCTGTAGAAATTAATAAATCCTAAAGATATCAGTTCTTCCTTGTTCGCGAGATTCGCTACTTTCAATTTTAATAGTTCACCGCTCGTCGGGAGATATTCGTTCTGTAGATATTTGATATTTTTCAGTCTAGCACGAATTTATTTCTGTTTATCGTCATGCCTGCCTGATTTTAATCTCCGTAGGACTTATTCTGTTCCACGCTTTAATTTATCATTGGTGTGAGCATTCTCGCGTATATCATCTTGATATATTATGTTCTCCACTATTCCTTTAAGATCTTCCGATAGCTCTCAGCAAAATATCACTTGTTTTAATTCCAAACAGCAGGCGAGTTCATCTTAATTCCAACGGTATATTTATAGTAGTAACCTCCTTAAATATGTCATCTATTTCAATTTGGTTATATGCTGATTTTAAGTCAATCTTTGCAAAATGCTTCATGTTAATTAATGACTGGCGGCTTCCATAAGTGGTAGAGGAAAATAATCCTAATACATCTGATGGTTAATCCTAATTTTATAATCGCGGTATATTCTAATGTCTCCGTTGGCCTTTTTAATGGTAACTATTGGTGAAGCCCAATTTCTCCCTCCATGAGCGACCTTTTCCAGAGTGCCCCGCTGACTCATTCTTTTTAACTTTGCCACAACTACAGGTAAAATATGTATCGGCAGTTCCCTTGATTCGAATTATCTTTGATGATGATTCAAATATCAAGCGAATGCTAGCTTTGTAATGCTTTATTAATCCTATTTTTTGTTCAGTTTCCATCGAATTAATCAATTTTGATGTATCGGCACTTAACACGGCTATTTCTAGCAATCCGTGGTCTTACGTACATGCTACCTCTGTTATGGGTATGATTTCGAAACGATTCTTTGTTTCGAATGTTCCTTCGAACGTGTCCTATGCTTTAATTGGGGTTCCACTGAATTGTTCTAATTGCAAGGTAGACTTTTTAGCATAGGCTTTCCTCATGTCCTGCCAAAACTTCATTGAAATTAGCGTAACGTCAAATCCGGTATGTACAGGCATCTGAAAAACTTTCCCTTATTTTTACTTTTTTCCTGGTTTTACTGCGAATATATTTTCGCCTTTTCTGTAACAATGTGTTTCTTCAAATTTCCTTTTGTATTTACATACGTTTTGAAAGGTAGTTTTTTGGGGTTTTTTTTTTTTAATACAGATTAGGCTTGTTTTACCAAAAGCTGGGCATTGATTTTTTTTTTTTTATATGCTGTTCGCAACAGTACTTGCATTGAACTTCGTATTTCTTTGTGCTATCCATATCTAGGTATAAATAACCATGCTGTTGGTTGGACTGCTTTATCAATTCTACCTGCTGCACGAATTCTCTACTGGTTTCTAAGTTCAAATTAATACTCTGCAACCTTTCCGATATTTTATGTTTAAATGAAGATTTTATATCACGCGTAAATGGATCATTTTATTTTCTGCGGTCATTTCACTATTACAAAGTTCTTTGAATTCGTAGTGCTTTTTTTTTGTTTTTTCTTTTAATCGGTGTAATTGTATGATAGACTGGTTTGCTTGTTGTCTTGTCTCAAAAACTGTTCTTTCAGCGATTTCTAACCTCCTCTTTGGTCTAATATTTTAACGATTTCTTTAATGCGAAATTTTTTCGAGTAGGCCATGGTCGAAACTTATTTGCTGCTTCATATTCTGCAGTTACGAGGAACATATCCGTAATCTCACTTCTTTGCCCTTCGTTCTATCAGTTTCTTTACCATAACCAGCTCTGAAAAAGGATCCGGAGAGCCGAGCGTGGTCAGACATCCGATCGGTGACGCCATGGTTGCGATGTGGGGTAACTCCTCCGGAGGCCTGAGGTTCGCTCTACTTATGCGTGCATCTAATTTGCATATCACGCTGCAAGTAATTCTGGTACTATGTATTAACAGTACAAATATATATTTACTAGCAGTATAGCCCGGCGTTGCTCGGGTGTAATGAAAGCTTTAAAACTAATCCATGGTCCTAGAGCTCACACTCTTTGAACGTTGGCAAGAAAGACTAAAAAGCAATAGTTGTTTCCATTTAAAGCGAAACCGTAGACTGAAATAAAAATGAATGGATGTAAGTCAAATTTTAATTTCCTAGTATCGATATCAAATAATTTTTTTTTCGTCGTAAACTGAATTTTGAAGGCTAAATAAGTACTCCGAGTAAATGAAATCATGGCTAAGACTAAGAACCCGAAGCAAGAACTAAAATAAAAGGGCTGAAAAAATGCAGACATACAGGCAGATAAACAGACACACACACAAACATCTTTCCTTATATATATATATATATATATATATATATATATATATATATATATTATCGATTTTCTGCACTATTGTAAGAACTGCAACCTTGAAACTTCTGAATATCGTTTCTTATGTCTTTGTCTATGAGTGTATCAAATTTGATTAAAATCGGATCACTCCTTCTATAACCCGATTTTTTCGATTATCGATTTTCGATATTTATCGGGGGTACCTCGACACAAAACCTAGCTAAGAACACTCGCAGACGCTTATAGTACAACTGTGTAAATTTTCAAGAAAATTGGTTCAGCCGTTTCGGAGTCTATAGGTAACGGATACACAGATACACGCACACACACACAGACAAAGTTCCATTTATAAATAAGTTTAGATAACATGTATTACTGGCATTATTTTTTCTTTTTATTGCTGGTATTTTCCCCAAAATGTATTGTTGTTAATATTTTTTATTTAATTATTTTTTCTGTTTTGTTTTTTGTTTTTTTGTTTTTGCAAAACTGTATTGCGGATAATTTTTACAATTAAAATGTATTGCTTGCACCTTCATAATTTTTTCACCCCAGTTTGCAGATCAACTATTTTCCCATAGATGGGACCACCCAACATGTGCTATCACCCTCGAATCCATTGCCAAATCTGCTGCTATGAAAGTCGGCTCCCTGTGCAGGGCCCGGAAGTGTTTCCCACCTGAATCTATTCTGCACATATACAAATCTACCATCCGCCCGTGTATTGAATATTGCTGCCATATCTGGTCGGGTGCCCCTGCTGCTCTCCTTGGGCTTCTTGACAAAATACAAAGGAGGGTCTGTAACGTGGTTGATACTGACTTGGCAGACCGGCTGCAGCCGCCCTCTCACCGGCGTGATGTGGCTTCCCTGTGCCTCTTCTACAAGTACTTTTATGGCTTCTGCTCCGATGAGCTTAGATCGCTGGTGCCAACTAAGCACGAATTTACAGGAGATACTAGATTAGCAACTAGGTCCCACCCTTTTACAGTTAAACAAATAAGATGTAACCGTAAATTCTACTCCAACAGCTTCTTTTCTCGCGCTTCCCGCCTGTGGAACTCCCTTCCACAAGTTTGCTTTCCCGACAGCTACAATCTCCAGGTGTTTAAATGTAGGGTCAATAAACACCTCCTATCACACTAACTTCCAATTATTCTCCCAACACTCTCATCTACCCAACCCTCATTCTCGGTATCCTTACCCGCCTATCACCCACCCTCTGACATTTCCTATATTTAATCATCCTTTCTCCACTCTATGTAGCCCCCTGCGCAGTAGTGGCAGTGACATGCCTTGCTCGGGGTGAAACGCTTATAAAAAAAAATTACAAGTGATAGTTTATTTGCTACTTTTACAAACAATTACTTTTTTAAACTTTCCTTACAAATGAAGAATCTCAAAGCGACAGAAATGCGACTCTACATATAGATGCTCTACAGACAGATGCTGAGAACTGAACAGCGAAAAAAATTGTAAAGACAATGGGAATTGAACGGGAATTCGCATTAAGAATCAAAAAGAGACAATTGAAAATAATAGGACAAATACTGAGAAAAAGTCTCAGAAAATATTGAAATAATGGACATAGTGAAAGCTGGAGAAGCAGGCTGAAACAGTGGGTAACCAACCTAATGAGTTTATGTGAATTGATGGTAGAACGAGAAAAAAGAAAAGTGGTAAAGATCAAAACGTTGCTAAAAACTACAAAGTATGGGAAGTTGTTGAAAGTTGTGGTAGTTGTCTCACTATCAAGTTTGCAGAAAAACCTAAGGTAGGTCATGGTGTGTTATGGCTTCATTTCATTTTTTTCTATCTTCTATAACATCCTTGGCGTTACATAGACAAAGTTCTCCTTAGTGTGTGGGCTGTATTTAAGACAATTTTTTATATCTCTTAAACTGGGGTTTCCTGGAATTCTTTCATTGTGTTGTTTTGTTCCATTTTTTATCATTCTATTTTGAATGGTCATGGCACATAAAAGAAGTAAATAATTTTTATTTTCATTAAATGAAAATTTCCTGTTTTCGATATTGTGCCAGCACAGCCAGGCAACAACGCTATACCAATGTAGCGGAAACATCGTGAAGTGTTTGGACCAAGTGAATAGTGTGGTGAGAAACGGGCATTATTTTTTCAATTAGACGTGACATCCTTGTGGAACAGGACTCAAGAGATCAAATCATGTTAAGTAGACTAGTGCTACTTTACTACACATTGACACAAGTATACGGATTTCAAGATCAGATGTTCATCAAGTTAAACAAAATATAGAATCAAGTGCCAGCTTCCTTTTGATTGAATTTTCAGCCGCACGTGTTAAATTTTCGAAGAAATAACAGACATGTTTCTGATTTCCTGATAATTTAACAAATCATTAATAAAAATATTTAACTTATTATTACTATTAGTAGTAGTTGTAGTAATAGTAGCATTCGTCTTCCTATTCCCATTATTATTATTGTGTTAGATCCATGGTATTCTCATCATCCTTCTGTAGAACGGCATGTCTGTCGTTTCTATTTTAAAGTCTATTCTTAATCTGACTTATCGGAAGATAGATATTACATAACAGTTCAGTACTCTTTTTGTTTCTAATGAGATTTTCCTGTTTCATAATACTCTGCTTAGTTTTGGAAGGCATATTTCGCTATCCCAATACGACTGAGGGAAACAAAAAGTTATCAACCTAAAAAACACTTGTGTAAATAGATTGCAAACAGTGATTGTGAGGGGTGGTGAAAAGCCAAACTTTAATAAGAGCTAAAAAGGATAGGAAGTTGTAGGCCATGATTTTGTTCTCAGAATTCAATTCAGTTCTTAATATCAGTCGCACTCTTCTATAGTACACTTTTCGCAATATGTTTTTCCTTTTCTTCTGGTGAATTCCTTCACCTTTATTTACTTATAAGCTTCTTTATGCTCAAAATCGATTACCGTTACCCGAGGGTCTAAGCTAATAGCGAATGTTTGTTATAATGATCCTCGTAAGATTGTGGCTTAAGCACATTTATCCAAGGTTAATTTAATTCCAATGTCATCAGTGAAACATTTTACAATTTGCAGAAGACCTTTTAGCTCTCTGTCATTCCTAGCATACAACTCGGTCACGCTGACATGCTAGCGCAGCTATCGATGGTTTCCAAAGAGTTTAGTCTACCCGATTTCTCTTGGGTCCACCTGTGTTATCGTTTTTCCAAAGGTGCTGCACGTATGGAACACCCACTTCAAACCGATAATATCAAGAAGTCACATTCTTGACAAATCGACCGTGGTGAGATTTGAACCCGAAAGTCAGAAAGCAAAACGGATAGTGGTGTGTTGTTATGACTACATTTCATGATTTGTTTTTCTAATTTCAATAACATCACTAGCGTTAAATGAACAAAGTTCTTAGTGTGTGGGCTACACTGATCAAAACATTTTTTTTTGTATTTCTCTTAAGCTAAAACTTCCAAGAATTTTTTCGATATGTTGTTGTGTTTCTTTGGGTGGGTGCGTGGTGGTCCAGTGGATATCGGCTCGGAACAAGAAATCGGAGAGACGAGTTCGAATTCCAGTTGAATTCATTGCATTCACTTACGCGCAAATACCCTTGGAAAGGTATTAATCCGCCTCTTCCTTCCAGTTATGGGTTAAATAACAGGACAGATTGGGTTCTATAGCCTTGGATGGCAACCAGTCTACCGCAGAAAGCAATGGCAACCTACTGCGGGATAATCTTCTACCCAGTCAGTCATGTCTCTTTCGAGACATGATCGCCCGAGCGTGTTTCACGTATGGCACCTGACTGACTGACTGTTGTGTTCCTTTTTTTTTAACATTCCAAGCACACCAAATTAACTGGTTCTATTCTTGTTTTCAATTTCCGCATTTTTTTTTCTATTTCGATTTCCAGGTCTTTATACTTCGATAGTTGTTCATATTCTGCGGTTGCTGTGTTACAGCCTGCTGAGCAAGTCATATCAATTATTAGGCAAGTTTTTTCTTTTCGGTTTTTGACAATTATGTCCGACCTATTTGCTCGAATCTTCCTGTCTGTGAAGACAGTGTAATTCCATAGAATTTTGATCTCTTCTATTTCTGTAACCGGTGCTGAATAATGTTCCATAGTGTTTGCACATTGTCCGGTATAAATATTGCCCACTCTATCGTGACGATTTTTATATTTGTTTGGCGTAAGTACAGAACATCCTAAGATTAGATGGTCTATGGTTTCCTGATATTTGGCACAAAACCTGAATTTTGGATCCATACTTTTCTGTATGATATTTGCCTGAAAGTTTCAAGTGAAAAGACCCTGGTCTTGCGCTGCAAGAATCTAGCCTTCTGTTTCAGCCTTTTTTCCAAATGTTCGATGAGTTTTAGCTTTATCAACATCGGCTTTATTAGCACGATCTAGATATTGGCCATGCTGAGGTTTCTCTTGCAAGCATTGTTTCATCTGTTCAAGAGCTTTATCCCTGGCTTTCTTTTTCATATTTTTGCTGCAACAGTTGGTTCTTGGATTCTGTTCTTGTTTTCTACAGAATCTACTAAATATAAAACTCGTTTGTATTTACAGCCTTCTTTAATGAATGAATATTTTTGTTTGCGTGTTGTTTAATTTATTATTGTTAGTAGTAGTAGTAGTTGGAGTAGTAGTAGCATTTGTCTTCTTATTCATATTATTCATATTTTATTTTATATTTTTATTTATTATTATTATTATTATTATTACTATTCTTTTTTTCTTCTTCTTCTTCTTCTTCTTCTTCTTATTATTATTATTATTATTATTATTATTATATAATAGTTGCAGCAATAGTCACATTCGTCTTTTGTTCATATCCATATTATTAATATTATTATTCATCTTTTTCTTCTTATTATTATTATTTGTGTTCTTATTTTTATTCCTAAAATTGTTCTTTCTTCTTCTTCTTCTTCTTCTTATTATTATTATTATTATTATGTTGTCATATTTCGATTTCTGCTATGGTCGCACTACCAACCAAGTCTGCGGGAAGACCTAAGGCAGGTCGTGGCGTGTTGCTATGGGTCCATTTCATGTTTTTTCTATCTCCCCTATCATCCCTAGCGTTACATAGACAAAGTTCTCCTTAATGTGTGGGCTGTACTTAAAAAGAAAATTTTTGTATATGTTTTATGCTGGGATTTCCAGGGATTCTTTCAATGTGTTGTTTTGTTTCATTTTTTATCATTCCAAGTGCACCTACTATCACTGGCACAACACTTGTTTTCAATTTCCACATTTTTTCTATTTCAATTTCCAGGTCTTTATATTTTGACAGTTTTTCAAATTTCTTGGTTGCTATGTTACAATCCGCTGGACAAGCCATATCAATTAATAGACAAGTTTTTTCTTTCTAGTTTTTAACAATAATGTCCAGCCTATTTGCTTCAATTTTTCTGTATGTGTAGATGGTGTAATCCCATAGAATGGTGACATCTTCTGTTTCTGTAACCGGTGCTGGGTGATGTTCATACCAGTGTTTGTTTACAGATTTTCCATAGTGTTTGCACATTGTCCAATGTAAATATTGCCCAACTCTATCGTGGCGATTTTATATTCATTTGGAGCAAGCACAGAACAGCCTGAGATTAGGTGGTCTATTGTTTCTTGGTGTTTATCACAAAACCTGCATTTTGGATCCACATTACTATGTATAATATTTGCTTGAAAGTTTCTAGTGAAAAGACTTTGGTCTTGCTATGCAAGAATAAAGCCTTCAGTCTCAGACTTTAATCCAGATGCACGTAACCATCGATGAGTATTAACTTTATAAACATTGGATTTATTGGCACGTTCTGGATATTGGACATGCAGAGGGTTGTCTTGCCAGCGTTGTTTCATCTGTTCAAGAGCTTTATCTTTGGCTTTCATGTTCATATTTTTTGCCGCAATATTTGGTTCTTGGCTTCTGTTTTGCTTTTCTACAGAATCTACTAACTGTAAATCATGTTTGTATTTACTGCCTTCTTTTATTATTGAATATTTTTACTTTCTTTCTTCATGTTGCCTTACTAATTGTATCATCCAGTCCTTTATTGTTTCTATGTGCGTTAGTAAGCCAATAAGAATATAACAATTCTAGCTGAAAAAGACCTATTCCACCTTCTTTACGGGGGTATGTATAGACGGTTTCCATCAGCCTTTGGATGATGCATTTTATGCTTAGAAAGAAGCTTTCTTGTTTTATTATTATTATTATTATTATTATGTTCTTTGATTTTGTGGCATACACATTTTCTTCGAGGTCACAACCTGAGATCTAAGGTCAGAAATGATTTCATGACATTTTTCGCTCATCATTTTTGTCAAAAAAAAAATTAAATAAACTAAGATTACACATATTTTATATAGATAAAACCCCTTGTAAGCTGTGAGCTTTACGTGTGAGTTCAATTTTTTGTATTTCTTTAAAGCATGAGTTACCAACAATTCCTTCAATTACTTTATTAAAACTTTTCCAATTAATCCGAAGGCTCCAACTCCAGCTGAAATTATTAGTGTCCTCATGTGTCACATTTTTGAGATTTCGATTTCAAGATACCTGCATTTTGATAGTTTTTTGAAGATCTTCAAAGATACCTGCATTTTGATAGTTTTTTGAAGATCTTCAAAGATATGTTACAATCTGGAGGAATTGCCATGTAAATAAGTACATTCTGTTCTTATGATTACGATGTCTGTGGGTATCGTAATGTCCCATAAAATGGTTACAGCTTCTGTCTTTGTAAACGAGTTGGGATGATGTTCAAACCAGTTTCTTGAAGTTTTATTCCAGTAAAAAATGCATATTTTCTAGTGCAGATATTGAACCAAATTTTATATTACATGTTAACAATGTACAACCTGATACAAGATGGATATTTATCACATAATCTGTATTTTTCGGTATGTGTGCTTCGTAATTCCTAGTTACAAAATAGTGGTTTTGTGCAGCAAGAATGAAACCTTCCGTTTTGGTTTTTGACCCTGCACTACACAACTACCAATGTGGTGTGAGGTTGTTTGGTACGGACAGATTACTGCAACTGAAGAAGTTAATCTTCTCATCGTTTTTGCATTTGTTTTCTTTTTATGCTCTTTGCCACTGCAGTAGATGTATTTATGGTTTATATAAAAAAATGGATATAGCGCCAGTGATCCACGTCTGCATCAGCCATCGAAAAACGTCCATGATGTCCATTCAGAGCCCTAGAATCCGAGTAGAGCAACGCTTGACTGTGTTAGAGGGCGGGTTTATTGATATATTTCTGAAGGTCGAAGAATGGTTATTTAATTGTAGTTCTCCACCCACTGGAAATTTCATTTTGAATTTGTTGGCTTCCTTTATTAATGAACTAACAGTATAGCCCGGCGTTGCTCGGGTGTAATGAAAGCTTTAAAACTAATCCATTGTCCTGGAGCTCAGACTCTTTGGACATTGACATGAAAGACTAAAAAGCAATAGTTGTTTCCAATTGAGGCGAAACCGTAGACTGAAATAAAAATGAATGGATGTAAGTCAAATTTTGATTTTCTGGTATCAATATCAAATAAGTTTTTTCGTCGTTGCTTTTTTATTATATTATCGATTTTCTGCACTATTGTAAGAACTGCAACCTTGAAACTTTTGAATATCGTTTCTTATGTCTTTGTCTATGAGTGTATCAAATTTGATTAAAATCGGGCCACTCCTTCTATAACCCGATTTTTTCGATTATCGATTTTCGATATTTATCGGGGGTACCTCGACACAGAACCTAGCTAAGAACACTCGCAGACGCTTATAGTAAAACTGTGTAAATTTTCAAGAAAATCGGTTCAGCCGTTTCGGAGTCTATAGGTAACCGACACACACACACACACACACACAAAGTTCCATTTATAAATAAGTTTAGATTAGATAAAATTTCTTATTTTCTCATGTTTGTCTATACTTATGAGCTGTGGTGTAATGGTTAAGCTTGTTTCGCTAGAATCATTACAATTGATTAGTGAGTTCGATCCTCACTGGGTGTCACTTACTTTCGGCCTTGTGCTACATCTAAGCTACGCTTATTAAATCACCTTATGAGTTGAGGTAGTATTTACATTGTTCAGACTGTTGTCCTCGTCTTTACTGCCATATTCAAAACGTTTCGAACCGAAATATATTTCGATCACTGGGGTGCATTGTTCTCGTTCTGTGAGACATGCCACGTTTTAGTTATCTTCCTTTAACTCAAATTTATGAGTTATTTGTTCACCACTGCTGTAGCCAGGTACTGAGCTTACTACTCTTTAAAGTCGCTTTTAAACACTGGGCCATTTGTCCTTGAGGACAACTTTTTGGGACTTATAAACCTAATGTCTCAGTAACCATTTTTCCCAGAGCTCATATTGCAATTCTGAAGCTAATGATTCTCTCGAGCACTCCGCATTACTGGTTCCCATATTGTATTCATTTCTATGCTTGGCCGGCTTAGGAAATTTTTCTAGTGCCGATTTTTTAAGTTTCCGTAATTTAAAGTAATGTTCTATATCTGTTATTTCAACTTCATCCCATAGGGGATGGTGATACCAATTCTCCCTTCATATGTGGTCAGTTATGTCTAATGTTCCTATTTTCCATCGTGTTACGGCCTTGAAATGTTCTTGAAGCCTTACATTAAGGAGTGGGCACGTTTCTCTTTTATATTTCTCGTGGAACGAGAACAATATACCACAGTAATTGAAATAAAAGTTCAGGTTCGAAATTCCAGTCACCTAGAGGAGGCCGGGGCGTACATAGTGAATATGGCAATAAACATTAGGCCAACAGTCCGAACAATGTATATAATGTAAATACTATCTAATCTAAGAAGTAAATATTGAAGAATCGGTACGAACACGATATAGAAAAAATATGGCGCCAAATAGAAAAGTCCCACAAGAAGCTGCCACAAATGTCAAACTATCTAACATTCCTACACCGATGCAGAGACTTATGATCTACTAGCAGTATAGCCCGGCGTTGCTAGGGTGTAATGAAAGCTTTAAAACTAATCCATGGTCCTAGAGCGCAGACTCAGCCTGAAGAATATTTGTGTGAAGTTTGGTGAGAACCGGATAAAAATTATGGATTTGTATAAAGGACATACAGACAGATAAACAGACACGCAAACACAAACATTTTGCCTCTTATATATATATATATATATATATATATATATATATATTATCGATATTCTGCACTAATGTAAGAACTGCAACCTTGAAACTTTTGAATATCGTTTCTTATGTCTTTGTCTATGAGTGTATCAAATTTGATTAAAATCGGACCACTCCTTCTATAACCCGATTTTTTTAATTATCGATTTTCGATATTTATCGGGGGTGCCTTGACACAAAACTTTGCTAAGAACACTCGCAGACGCTTATCGTACAATTGTGTAAATTTTCAAGAAAATCGGTTCAGCCGTTTCGAAGTCTATAGGTAACGGAAATACAGACACATACACACACACAGACAAAGTTCCATTTATAAATAAGTTTAGATCTCTGGAAACTTGGCAACAAATTTGGCCATCAGTTCATCAAGGAGAGCGCGTCTGGTCGCAGAAAAAAGCAGTGCGCATCCTTGGTAGAGCCCAAACCAAGTATAACAATTGGGTGAAACAAAAATTGCTATCCGATATCTCCCAGAAGCTCGAAGTTTCTTCGACAGAATCACTTTGTAGAAGACCGAAAGAAAAGTCAGTCAGTTAAATGCCATACGTGATACACGCTTGGGCGATCATGTCTCTCGAAAGAGACATGACTGACTGGGCAGAAGATTATCCCGCAGTAGGTTGCCATTGCTTTCTGCGGTAGACTGGTTGCCGACCAAGGCTATAGAACCCAATCTGTCCTGTTATTTAACCCATAACTGGAAGGAATAGCCGGATTAATACCTTTCCCAAGGGTATTTGCGCGTAAGTGAATGCAATGAATTCAGCTGGAATTCGAACTCGGCTCCCCGATTTGACGTTCCGAGCCGATATCCAATGCACCACAACGCACATTTCAGACAAGTATTCGATGCAGTTAAGATCCACCAAGTACAAAAATTTAATAGATTAAAAGATCCGGTGAAACATAAGATCCATCACCTTCTCTGTAAATGCATTTATCAACATTAGTCAACATCAACTGAATGCCTTTGAAGAGTCAGTGCTGAACAAAGGTCTCAGCTTTGCAACAACCATCAAGCGGATACCATGCTTTGACCTTATTGCCCGAATCGAGGAAATATCTTTGAACATTCCGCAGGCTCAGGCGGATGAGCTAAGAAAATGAGACAGACACTAGAGAAAGTCAAGCCGCCCAAATCAAACCTCACAAAAGAGGAGAGGCTTGCAACCAAGACCATACAGAGGAATGACACGATCATAATACAACCAGTTGACAAAGGCAAAGTGACTGTAGTGATGGACAAAACAGATTACACTAAGAAACTAAAAGACCTCAATGGAAGTTGTAGCTAGAGCAAGGTAAGGAGAGGATCCAACGTTGAAAACATAATGACAACTGTCGCAGATCCTAATCAAAATAAAAGGATCACTTCCAGTCTAGAACATACAGATAGTTGTTTCAACGTTACAGCAAGCTACCTCACATGTATGGTCTACCTAAGATTCATAAAGACGGTATTCCACTCAGGTCGATTGTTAGCAGCCTACGCTTAGTATGCCATCCTCTGAGTCACTTCCTTGTAGATATGATTAACCCCAGAAACTGGAAGAACTCATTAGAAGTGGTAGCTATAGCAAGGTAAAGAAAGACCCCACATTGAAAACATAATGACAACTGTCGCAGATACTAATCAAAAACAAGGATCACTTCCAGCCTAAGATATACAGACAGTTGTTTTAACGTTACAGAAAGCTACACTCACTACACCAGTTCAGGGGACTATGACTCATCCCTGCAAGCTTGGCAGCAAGACTTGCCATCAATTCAATGAGAGCCCGTCTGGTTGCAAAAAAAGTAGGACATGCCCTGGTACAAGAATGTATCTAGTACAACTGATGGATGAAACCAAAATTACATTCTGATATCTCCCAAAGGCTCGAAGCTTTCCTCAACAGGATCACTGATGAAGAAGACTGAAAAAGGATCCGGCACAAGTTGGACAAATCCTTCAGGTAAGAATTTGATGCAGTCAAGGTCCGCCAAGTACAGAAACTAAAGAGATTAAAAGATTTGAAGGGGAACACATGAGATTCATCAACCACCTGTGAAGGCAGTTGTCAATATCAGCTGAGTGCCTCTGAAGTGTTAGTGCTGAACAAGAGTCTCAACTTCGCAACAATCATCAGGCGGATACCATACTTAGACATTGTCCGTATCGAGGAAATATCTTTGAACATTCCTCAGGTTCAGGCGGATGAGCTAAGATGGAAAGAGAGACAGACATTGGAGAAAGTCAAGCCGCCCAAATCAAACCTCACAAAAGCGAGAGGCTTGCAACCAAGACCATACAGAGGAATGACACGATCATAATACAACCAGCTGACAAAGGCAATGCGACTGTAGTGATAGACAAAACAGAATACACTAAGAAATTAAACACCTCATCAGAAGTGGTAGCTATAGCAAGGTAAAGAAAGATCCAACGTTGAAAACAGAACAACTGTCTCACATCCTAATCATATTTCTTTACGGGGTATGTATTTGGATGATTCTTCTTATACTTAGAAAGAAGCTTTCTTGTCTTAGAATCCATTCATTTGATGTCTTTTAGAGTCCAGTTCAAGATGTTGAAACTTTATTGGACCACTAAGATGACTCGGTTATTAATGGCCATGATTTTCTTTCTGAGAAATCAATTCAATTTTTAATATCAGTCTAACCTTTCTATATTACTCTTTAAGCACTAGTTCTTTCATTTTCTTATGGTGAATTCTTTCACTCTCATTTACAGCTAAGTACTTACACGCTTCTCGCTCTAAATCTTTTATTGTTACAGCAGGAACTAAGCTAATAGAGGACGTTTGTTGTAACTATCCTCGTAAGACTGTGGCTTTAGAACATTTATCCAAATTGAATTTTATTCCAGTGTCTTCACTGAAGCATTTTACAGTTTGCAGAAAACCTTTCAACTCGTTGTCACTCCTAGCACACAACTTTAAGTCATCCATGTAAAATAGATGGCTTATTTTCTTTTGGGCTATTTTACAACTAGGTATACCCAACAAAATCGCTGAAAGAATAACATAATATGATGGTAAAGTCCTCAAACTAAATAAAAACAAAGTTTTCTCGGCAAAATGTTTATGCTACCATGAGGAGAATAGATCAAAGTATTTTTTAGTTATTTTTACAATTTTTTTAATTGTTTCTAACAGGTTCATTTAATGGTAGAAAATCTTTTTTCTCTCGTCAGTGCGAGGCATAAATTTACGTCAAAACGTAATATTACGCAAAGGCATTTTTTGACTGTGAAAGAATCATTAATTTGGAAATTCTTGCAAAAAATAAAATAATATTCAGATTTTGATGAAAACTTCAGGACGTACTCATAATTGACTGAAATCAATTTCGAAATAATTACTTTTAGAAAATATTGGTAAAAACATATTTTTACATATGTTATCCCTCGACCAATTAATTTCCAAAAATGTCGAAAAATACGACTAGGTCTCAACATATAGATAATTTTAATTAAATTTAGGAGTCATTGGGGAATGCTAATCAACTGTCCTTTTTCTTCAAAACCTGCTCATTTTTAGAAAATCTGTTTCGAATTAGAAAAACAAAAATGCAATAAAACTATACCATTTTTTATTTGGATAAACTTTTAATTGCTTTTATAAACACAAATTAAAATGATATCATAGTCTGAATAGATAATTTTTTTCCATTAATAATGAATTTTTACAATAATTGTTTTCATTTTTATTATTTTTTATTAAGTAATTTCTAAAAAGTTTCAAAACTTTTTAAAAATTTCCTCCTCATAGGTCTCTCAGATTTTTTTAAATTAATGTGTGGCGAATATATTTAGTAATCGAAAAATTTAAAAGCTTACTATAAATAAGGGTGCTCATTTTTTGTTAAATAATTAAAACATTTTAATTTTCTGCATGTTGATTACCCGTTTTGCTTGTACGAGTGACTGTACGCGATCTTTATCCTTAAAAGGTCACGGGATTCAAGGGTTATCTTCCCTTACGTGAAAAAAATCGTATATAAACTTTTTATACCAAATTCGTCTTTTGGCCAGCTACTGTAAACCATCATTAATGCCTCTCATAAGGTATTGACAGCTGAGATAACAAGGCTACTGTAATTGAGAAAATGTTCTTTCGAAAAATTTCAGGCTGTAAGCAAGCAATTCTTGTTTCATTGGAAATTCAGGTAAGTTTAAATTCGGCAATTTGAATAAAATAATATATCAGCGAGATGTATTTTATTTTTGTAAGATTTTAAAAAACCGAGAATTAGCTACTATTTACTAATGAAAAATGGCGGAAAGTTTGAAATTTTAAAAAAATCTAAACCTAAATTTTTTTATTCCAATCAATATAATTTCGGTTTGAAATACACCAGGGTATTTTGCTTACTGTAATTAGTAAATTTAATCACTTAGCTTTCAATTAAAGCTAGAATTATAGCTTCAAGAAAACTTTATTTTAAAAAATTCAATTTAACTTGAGGTAACGAAAATTTGAGTGGAGGTACCTACAATAACCCGTAACTCAAGGTGTTAATCGTGCTGAGGAGTGAATGGCTACTGCGTTATGAGGTCGCGAATGATCCCTTACAGTCTTCGGAACCCTGTTTGTAAAAGACCGTCACCCAACGTGCCGGGCAACTTTGGGTGGACTTTTAAACCTGTGCGTCACTCGTGGAAATAAACGTCTTCCTTTCTAGCATACGACTGCTTCAATGCAAAGAAAGATTTTAGTACTGCCTGGATAGATTATCGTAAGACATTCGGTGGTGTACCATATTCCTGAATCTTAAAGTTCTTAACGGGTGATACCTTGTACATATTTATCAACAATTTCATCAAACAATGTACATCGATATGGAAAACAACACTTTACCTCAATCATATAAAGTCTGGTGAAATATACATCAACAGAGAGAATATTTCAAGATGACTCTTTGTCTCCCTTATTATTTTGCATGTCACTAACAGCATTAACCAGCCAACTTAACAAGACAGAATATGGTTATTGTTCGTAGTTTTCCTCCTTCTAAATGGGTTACCAAGCGACAGTAGAAGATGCGATTGGAATTCAAAGAGAAAGACGCTGATTAAAAAAAAATTGGAAGAAACAGCCGCTCAACAAAACAAAACAAAACATCACTTTACTAGAGTATTATGTTAAAAAACTGAGGAATATAGAAATGGTAACTTTTTCCTTTTCTTTTTTCTCTCTTTTTTTCTTTTTTTTACTCTTGATGAGTTGTTAATTCATCAAAAAATTGTTGTTGCTACCGTCATTAATTAGTCCTTGTAAGGAAAATAATTGTCAAAAAAACAAAATTAATAAAAAAGAATAAGTTAACATTCGTTTATCACTGCTATGAAATTTAAAAATAATAATTTGTTCGCCCATCGAATATTTGTATATTCAGTTATTTTTTTTTTTCAATAAAGTCGTCGAAAATAAGCGTTGTCGAAAAAAAAGAACAACGAAGAAAACGTAGTCTTTCTAAGAAAAAATATCGTAGAAATTGTATCGTATTGTTTTTTTTCTGTCGTGTTGTGTTTTCCAGTCATATTGCTTTGCTTTGTTTTTTAATCGTAGTTTTAAAAAAAAATTCTTTCGAAATATCGGCAACTAAGGGATATATATGTGAATAATAAGAATACCTGTTGATTCATCTAGGATCATTTAAAGGAAAAACGGATAAATTAAATAATAATACAAAAAAAAAAATTCATGTTTAAGTTAATAGTAAAAATAGCAAAATTTCATATAAGTAAAAAAAAAAAGTTACGTTTTCAAGAGTTTCGGAAAAAAACGCCATACTTGTATTATTATTATTATTATTATTATTCCTTTATATGTAATGTGATTTTAAGGAGATATTGAACTGTTATGTACTTTCAGTACTCCTAGACAACAGTGAATGCCGGTCATTCTTATCATAGATGAAGAAGAAACGAAGCAACAAAAATGTGGTCCTACAGAAGGATGCTGAGAATACCATGAACTAAACATGTGAACAGCAACGAATTTTTAGACGAAATGGAAACAAAAAGAAATAGTTGAAATTTATCGGGCACATGTCACTGGTCAACAGTCAATTTTCATCAGAATTCTATTTTATGTAATTTTGTCCGATGATTTCAAAAATGTAATTGTATTTATTTTATCAGGCCTAATTTCTCTGATGAGATAAGGTCGGCATAAAACTCGGATCAACCACATTGTCAACCGTAAAAGTATTTCAGACTGGTAATTACTGAATTTGATTTTTTTTAATTTTATTATAAATTGTGGGTATTATATAATTTAATTGTGGGTATTATGTAATTTAATTAAATATTACTGTTAAATTTATTATTATATTTATTTATTTATTATTTATATTTATTTATTAATTATTATATTTATTTTTTTTAATTTTATTATAAATTGTGGGTATTATGTAATTTAATTAATTATTACTGTTAAAATAGTTACGATGAATGAAGTGTATGGCATGAATGAAAGAGGAAACAAAGATTATGAGGTTAGATAACGATTGACCCTTAACCTGAAGGCATTAAGATTGTAATATTCAGGAAAGTATCTATCGGGGAGTCTGTTCGACAAAGTAGTAGTTCTTGTGAAAAATCTGTCTTAGCAAAAACTTCCTACTTGGAATTTCTTTCTATTTGAGATAGTGGGGGGGGGGTGAATGTTGATGTAATATGGCGTTTCTCTTGTTGTAAAGGTTTGAACTAAAGAATAAAGCGTTCATCTGAACAGGCAAATACATGAGAACAGACACAGAGCAGGTATATTTGAAATTTAGAAATTTGGGTAGATTTTTAGATTTTGCAAAATTTTTCGGCACTGCCAAGTTCGCTCAAGGACTGTCACATGTTTCCTGTACCTATACATGCTTCGACATTCACCCTGGTTGGGCTGAGCCGGTTTCCTCCAAAGCGATGGAGAAAGATTCATTTAAGGGCAGGGTCCCACGTCCCTGTATAGGCATTTTAATTATCCCGCATTAATACCTGCTGCGGTAGGCTGGTTGCCAGCCAAGGCTATAGAACACAATATGTTCTGTTATTTAACCCAAAACTGGAGGAAAGGGACGGATTAACACCTTTCCCAAGGGTATTACCGCGTAAGTCAATGCAGAGCATTTAACTGGAATTCGAACTCGACTCCCCGCTTTCTCGTTCCGAGACGATATCCACTGCACCACAACCGTCACGATCTGTTTATATGAGCATAGATAAAAGAAAATAGATAGAGAGAGAGAGAGAGAGGGAGAGAGGGAGAGAGGGAGAGAGGGAGGAGGGGGGAGGGAGGGGTAAAGGTGATTTCTTATGGCAGTAAGTTTGGCCTATACTAGTTGCACTACTGCTTTGATCTTGTGTCAAAGTTCAGTTTAATTCATATGTATGAAGAGATGAGCACTTCGACTTGGGGTATTGGTTAATTGTTTGTGTCGCTAGATCAATTACCACTGAGTAGTGAATTTGTGGGTGTGCGTTGTGGTGCAGTGGATATCGACTCGGAACGAGAAATCAGAGAGCCGAGTTCGAATTACACTCTAATCCGTAACATTCACTTACGTGCAAATACCTTTGGTATCAATCCGCTGTTCTCCTCTCCAGCTATGGGTACAATAACAGAACAGATTGGCAACCAGTCTACCGCAGAAAGTAATGGCAACTTACTACTGGAAAATCTTCTGCCCCAATTAGTCATTTCGGCCTTGTGGCACAATTAAGTTTCGCTTACTAAATAACTAGTAATACTTTACTAAGTGAATCTAAGTGGCACAGTTAATGAAATTGCAAGTGATGACAAGCTTTTCTTTTATGATTCATCCGAAAAGAACACGCGACCGCAATGACTCGCAAACAATCCCAGTATCCGGAATCTTTTACACTTTCCAACATCGAATGATTTCGTTTTTCCGGAAACATTTTTTATTCTTTTCCATTTTTTTCTTTTGTGCAACATTATGAAAATGTCTGTCATAATTCATTTAACAAAGAGTCCGTTCATTTGATAGATTGATAGAAAGATATATGGAGAAATACTATTGCATCAAATTCATATATATATATATATATATATATATATATGTCAATTCGGTCGGGTTTCAATCCTGGGTAAAAAGCAATCGGACATCTAACCGTACTGATGAGCTGTGATACAGATGTGTCTGCGGATGACTATTCTACGCTCTCACACCCTGATTGAGAACTGTGGAAGAATGGTAAACTTTGAAAAACACAGTAGCTACTCTAGCATCTACGCATTCATTCAGTAAAGAATTAGAACGGCATATGCTTAAATGGTATATCACACGCTAAAAGTCTGCCTTCTTCTATCGAGCGCCCATAGGTCAGAGGTAGAATCGCCGACTTATGTCAGTTCGGTCGGGTTTCAATCCTGGCTAAAAGCAATCGGACGTTTAACCGTACTGATGAGCTGCGACACAAATATGTCTGCGGATGACTATATATATATATATATATATATATATATATATATATGATTGAAAAGTAACTGCCCATTTTAAGATACTTAAAATTTATTTATTGACTATAATTCTTAAAAGAAATAAATATGAGAGGAAGGCGTTTGACATGAGTTTTTTATTTAAAATTCGGTATGGGCCCCAGATTGTTTTGTTATTGTAGTGTTGTATCAAACTGCTATTTCTTGTTGAAATGCACATTGCTTGAGTTTAATTCACGGTCAAACATCGGCTGTTTTGTACATGTATTGCATTTAACATATTCAAGAGATTTATAGCGGTTTCTGTACTGACTTGGATAAATTCAGGGATGGGGAAAATCACAACTATGTCCCTTTCTCAAATGTCTATCTCTTTCGTTCCTTTATTTTTTTTGTTTATCTATCTTCTCTATTTCTATCTGGTTATATCTATCTCTTTCTTTCTGTTTCTCTCCCCGCACCCACGATCTTTTTTTCCATGTATTATTGCAGGATCTCTTTTGCTATCACTCACTTCTAAGAAAAAACTGAAACCTTATACAACACGAATTTTTCCAACCTACACATTTTAGTACAGACACGAAAAGGAAAGCAATAACTGATTTTATTTAAAATCCACTTAATAAATGTCTTTTGTGAATAAATATTTTAGTTTCTTGTTGACCGTTGCAAGTACATTTTTAAAATTTTAAAATGAATTATGCTGAATAAATTTCTTTAAAGTTTGGCCATTTTCTTATGTTCTTATTTATTTATTACCAGATTACATAGAAAAAATTCTAATATGTACATTCTGGTGAGTAGGATATACGTTCCTGGCGTAAATAGGCCATGACTATGAACCTTTAGTGAGCGACCACCTACCGTATGCGACTAGTTTTGATGGCAGTAGGGGTGGTCGCATACGACAGGTTCAACTGTATATCTTAATAAATTTACATATTATCCTACGTCTAAAGCCCGAAACGGAATTTCATGCACTGCGTTATCGTCAGGTTTCTTTTCAGTAGTTACAATTATTTTTGGCAGGGTTACTGTTATTGATAGTGGAGTCACTATTATTTTGCAGGTTGGACATGTTTATATTTAATATAATATTGTTATGCAGTGAGATGTATTTATCGACCTTCTTGGCGCAACTATTAACTTATGAATTTAGAAACTTTTTTTCTATTTGTTTTGACTTTGAGTAAAAGGTGGGCTAAACTATACGATATTACGTTTGAGTGATTTAGGTATATGTTTGCCTTCTTTTATTAAAGTATTCTAAACTTTCATTGTCCCTAAAAGCACACGTTCTGCTCACTTAATGGTCAATGCATGTATAATGTATAATTTACATTCTGGCGTCGTTGTTAAATATTATTTTGCTTCAACCAAAAATAGATAGAAATTCAGATCCTACAACCATAAATTGACTTTAAATAATAAACACAAGAATAGCACTGCGCTCTCCAATATTTTTTGTCCAAAAGAACAACAGAAAAAAAAACAACTATTATCTGGGACATCATCGCGAAATCCAAATCTCATTATTGACTAGGAAATTGATGTAACTTATGCCTTTCAGAAAAACTTGTCATTTTAAAACACCTAAATAACCCTAATATATTAAAAATAAGAAGTAAATTAAAGAACACATGCAGGCATAGAAATAAATATCTGCTTAAATACTTAAACCATGACTAACCTAAACCCTAACTTTTCACTTTATTAATTTAATTTTTTATTTGCTCATTTATTTACTTATTTATTTCATATCCATCTTTCATTTATTTTCTCTATTTGTGATTTTTTTTATATATATGTATATGCACACACACACACAGATATATATATATATATATATATATATATATATATATAAGTTTATCGTAAATAATCAGGCCAGTAGAAATGAATATATAAATATACTATTTGATTAAAAACAGAATATCTACATAAATATGAGTATCGATTAAAAACAATGTTTAAACAAATAAATTAAATATGACAATTGTTAACCTTCGGGGCTTTCCGTAATACGCACACTATATATATATATATATATATATATATATATATAATTATTTACTTTTTGTTAATATTTAAATTAGACAATTATATATATATATATATATATATATATATATATATATATATATATACTAGACCAAGCCTCTGGCATTAGAATTTTTTCTCATTCTTTGTTTAAACGGGGTTGAAAAGACGTCTTAAACTGACATGTTGAAAATGGCTATTTCCCCTCTAAATTTTATCTGAATTTACAGATAAATAAATAAATACCTGCTCTGTAAATTAATATATATATATATATATGTGTGTGTGTGTGTGTGTGTGTGTGTGTGTGTGTGTTCTCAATACTTATTTATAACGGACTAACGCAGAGGTTCTTAACCGGTGTCCATATATACCCTGGGATACATTAATGTGGTACACACAAAAAGAATCGACACTGTGAAAAAGGGTAATCTTCAAACTATCATTGACATTGATGGAATATGAAAAATCTCGTAGAGCAAAATCAACCACCACTGAATAAATTTGCAGAGTTTTTTTAAATTTTAGTAATACTCATATGTTTTAAAATGTTTTATTATGAGTTCTTTTACTACTGTCCATAAATATTCCACAGAATTTAGTTGTAAAATAAAAGTATATTTTCATTAAAATAGTTTTATTTAAAAATAAAGAACATACATTAACTGATTCTATAACACAGTTCTTAAACTTTTCTATTAGTTAAAAATAAAATAAGCTTCTCTTGTCGATTGAATCGTTATAGGGGGTTCACCAAAAACAAATTGAGAGCGAAAAGGGTCCATGCGTTAAAAAAAAAGCTTGAGAACCACTGAACTAAAGGTTTCGAGTCGTTAACGCTCCTCAAAGTCAGATAAGAATATTGTATTATTAGCAATATATATAATTTTTTATAAACACTTGTTATGTAGGCTAAATTTTCAAATTTAAATTTAATCTTTCTAGACTGAAAACTGTTAATTCCGTAACAATATTGCAATAATTTAAACCAGAATATTGTTTTATTTAGTTGGAATCACCTTATTGTTTTTATTATTGATCATCAAATCGAAGTCCGAAAAGAAATTTAAGACAGAGGGTTACTAACTGAAAATTATATGAGGATATGTCGTATAAATAACTCTTGACCCTATATTTAAAATGGTTAAGATTGTAGTCATCTCGGATGTCCGTCCCAGAGTGTAACAGTTCTAGGAAAGAAGCTAAGTCGAACTTACTTCTCACTTATGAAATATGGTGATTTTCTAAGCGTAGCTTAGGTTTGGCACAAGGCCGAAATTATGG
Organism: Ascarosepion bandense; assembly: GCA_037127315.1. NCBI lineage: Eukaryota > Metazoa > Mollusca > Cephalopoda > Sepiida > Sepiidae > Ascarosepion > Ascarosepion bandense. Next base: position 2,475,351 of record JBBBDQ010000430.1, read on the forward strand.
GACACCTAGTAAGAAATGAACCCACCACTCAGTCGTAATTAATCTAGCGAGACAAGTTGGCTAACCATTACACAACGTCGAAATGCTGAAAATGATTTTCTGAGCTTATCTTAGACGTAGCACAAGCTCAAAAATATGGAGCACCCATTGAGGATGGAACTCACAATTCGGTTGTCCTTGTGCTAGCTAGACAAGCTTACTAACAATTACAGCATATTGCGGTGCCCCCTAACTTGAAGGAGATGAGTAATTTAATTTCCAAAAATATCCGTCATTATAAATGTTGCAAAAGGCTTGCAATGTTTTGTTTGTGGCCGGCGGTTTGAAGAGTGGAAAATAATTCGTTACCTCAAGGCCACGTTCGTGCTATGGCTCGTATATACGATTTCGACTTAAAGTCTGCTGTGAGCTTCAGTCCCAATAGACGTTCTAAGCAAGTAGTTTCAATGAGAAGACAACTGTGAATCAAGACTGGAACCACTCATACGTGTCATACGTGATACACGCTTAGGCGATCATGTCTCGAAAGAGACATAACTGACTGAACTGGGCAGAATATTTTCCAATAGTAGTTTGCTATTACTTTCTGAAGTAGACTGGTTGCAAGCCAATGCAAGGTGAGTATTAGGTTGTCCCAAAAGTTTGTAAACACTTGCGAAATGGGTCTATCTGGTCCAGCACAATCGAGACAAACGATGGGTTCAGAAAGGACATGAGACGCCGTCGGTTCCGAAACAAGATCGATTCGGCAAGAAAGTCATGTTGTGTGTTTGGTGGAACTTTGAAAGAATCATGCATTTTAAGTTGGTTCCGAATGGTCGTGCCATCAGTGCTGAACTTTACTGTCAGCAACTTGAGCTGGTCTACGAAAGGTTGAAGCAAAAGTACCCGGCTCTGGTCAACAGAAAGCGCGCTTTGATGCAGCAGGGCAATGCCAAGCCACACACCGCCAGGAAGACCAAAGACAAGTTTGAAAAGATGGACGGCGTTGAGGTTCTGCCACATCCAGCCTACATTCCTGACTGTGCTCCATCAGATTACGGCCTTTTCCGCTCAATGCATCACTTTCTGAAGGGCTGCCGATTCGACTCGTTTGATGAAGTCGAGGAACCGTGTCAAGAATTCTGACTTGAAGCCGGCTGAATGGTACTTTGACCCGATTCGAAAGCTTGCAGATCGATGGCAGAAAGTCTTGGAAAATGATGGTCTTTATATTGAGCAATAATTTTTGTTGCTTTTGCGAGTAAAATTTCAATTTTTTGCAAATGTTTTCTGGTAACCTTAGATTACATGGAGAGTAAAATTTCAATTTTTTACAAGTGTTTACGAACTAATAATATATTTTATGTTAAGATCAGTAGCTTGTAATTATGAAAACAGCTAAAATGTTCTACTCCTTGGTTAAAATTAACAATGCTAAATGCATTAACAAAAAAAAAACTATTTGTTGCACTAAATAAGTTTTTAATCATAATTTTACTCATGCGTAGTCAGTCAGTTACGTGCCATACGTGATACACGCTTTGGGCGATCATGTCTCGAAAGAGACATGACTGACTGGACAGAAGATTGTCCCGCAGTAATTTGCCATTGCTTTCTGAGGTAAACTGGTTGCCAGCCAAAGCTATAGAAGCCGATCTGTCCTATTATTTAACCAATAACTGAAGGGAAGAAACGGATTAATACCTTTCCAAATAGTATTTCCGCCTAAGTGAATGCAACGAATTTAATTGGAATTCGAACTGGGTTCTCCGATTTCTCGTTCTCAGCTGATATTCATTGCACCACAACGCAGGTTTTGAACGTTAAAAGCCAACATATTGTTAACTGTTCTCAGCTTCCTTGACGGTATTTTAGGGTTTCGCTTTTTATCATAAACAACTGCATAATTCAGCCATTTTTCATTATTGCTTTTCTCCTATATAAAATCTGCCAAATGCCTTTCATTTTACATCTGTTAGTAACGCAACCTAATTTTCATAATTGTCGACTCTGACAAATGAATTTTTTCAGAAGCTTATAAATATTAGCATATGTCATATGTCATCCCATATAACAAAAAATGATATTTATTATTCTATATATAGACAAATGACAGACAGTCACCGTTACAGGACAGTTACATTTATTTTTTTTAACTTCAATGAAATGCCATGACATAGACGTTTATTTGGAAGTAAATTTACCCCACGCCTCATATTTAATTCATTAAAAAGAGGCTCGAAAAATGTTCGGATCTATCTACCGACTCAGTCATTTCCCATTGCACACGAGTGAAATGATTTTAAAAAAACTTGAGTGAATTAGAAGTAGAATTAGACTGGAAAAAGGAGAAGAACAGTGTGGTTTCATTAAAAACAATGGAACAAGGAATGCGATATTTATACTTAGAATATTATGAGAAAAACCAATACAAATGAAAAAAAAATACATAACTACATTTTATAGATTACGTAAAAGTGTTTGACAATGTACGTCACGAAGAAATGTTAGAACCGGTAAGCAAGCTTGATTTATTTGGGAAGGTTATTAGAATAATTTGCGTTGTGGTGTATTGGATATCGACTCGGAACGAGAAATCGGGGAGCCGAGTTCAAATTCCAGCTGAATTACTTGCATTCACTTACGCGCAAATACCCTTGAGAAAGGTATTAATCCGTCACTTCCCTCCAGTTATGAGTTATATAACAGGATAGATTGGTTTCTATAGCCTTGGCTGGCAACCACTCTATCGCACAAAGCAAATGGCAACCTACTGCGGGATAATCTTCTACCCAGTCAGTCATGTCTCTTTCGAGACATGATCGCCCAAAGCGTGTATCACGTATGGCATTTAATTGACTGATTAGAATAATCCTGAACTAACACTGGGGCGAAACTGCCTGCATGAAGATAGAAATCAAATTCCCAAAAATACAAAGGGGCTGAAGATACGAATAGATCTGATCACTGGGCATATTCGAACTTTACAGCAAAATAGTATCTTTCCCTAGTGCCCCAGTCACATGAATTTAAGCGTGCTACGAGAATAGCATCTAGGTTCCACTCTTTTTCCGTTGAAATAGTTAAATGTAATAACTTCTGCTCTAACAGTTTCTTTTCTCGCACCTCCAGCCCATGGAACTACCTTCCGTTTACTTGTTTCCCTGATAGCTACAACCTCAAAAGTTAAACGTAACGTTGTTATCTTCTATCTCCTTGAATCTCATCCATCTTTTATTTTTACTTCGACTCCCTCTGTACCCAGTCTTTTCTCTCACTGCAATCTACTGTGCACTCTGTCATAGTTGGGATGAAATGAAAAAAAGATCAGAGTGAATTAGAAGTCCTGCTACCTAACCATGACATATTTCAGAAGGGTATCAGTTTGTGGTGCAGTGGATATCGACTCGGAACGAGAAATCGGAGAGCCGAGTTCAAATTCCAGCTGAATTCCTTGCATTCACTTACGTGCAAATACCCTTGGGAAAGGTATTAATCCGTCTCTTCCCTCCAATTATGGGTTAAATAACGGGACAGATTGGGTTCTATAGCCCTGGCTGGCAACCAGTCTACCGCAGAAAGCAATGGCAACCTACTGCGGGATATTCTTCTGCCCACTCAGTCATGTCTCTTTCGAGACATGATCGCCCAAGTATGTATCACGTATGGCACTTAACTGATCAGAATAATCCAGAACCTATACTTGGAGGAAACCATCTGCATACGAATAGAAAATGTATTCAGTAAATATACAAAAATAGAAATCGATGGAAAATAAGGATGTGGCTTCGCGCACCTATGCCTTAAGGCGATTCTGGCATAATTAGATGTCTTACTAGGATTCATTTATTACTGCCAAAATTCTAACAACAATAGATGTGCAGATGATACAGTGTTGATAGCAGACGAAAACGTCAGCTGTAAGAAGACAATGTATGATTGTCGGCAGAAGAGACAGCTCAGCATATAAATTATATCTTACACATGTGTTTTAACGGAGGAGGGAAAATGCGACACCGTAATCCGTAGTGCACTTGCATAGTGAAAGATGCTTTCTAAAAACTAAGAAAAGTATTAGGAAACGTGCAAATTTAATTAGATTACAAGAAAAAGAACTGCTGAAGTGTTGCGTAATATAGATATTTTATGTGGCAATGAATGCTGGACAATCTGCTCAGAGATAAAGTGTCGATGCAACTGGAATCTTGTTCTATAGAAGGATGCTGAGAATATTATGGATGAAACCTGCAAGCAACGACGAAGTTTTAGAGGAAATGCGAATTCATAGATCGCATCTGAAAGAGACCTTTTAAAATTTCTAGGGCACATAGCAAGAAGGCTTGAAAAATTTAATTTTCACAGGACAGACAGAGGAAAGAAGCGTCCAACCTAACTAATGAGCTTGTGTAAATGAATAGCAGAACAGGGATTAGGAGACATAGCAAAAACACGATGTTTATTAAGGGCTACAAAGGAGAGGAAATTTGTGGAGAGCCATAATGGTCCACGTCCTAATGCAAAACAGTACAAGATATGTAATATATGTACAGATGTGGGAAATAAAATTACAGTTTTTATTCTGAATTTAGATTTCTAAGTTTAGTGGTTGGAAACACATGTCAGCTGAAGTTAAAAAAAACTTTCCATTCACAAAAAAAGTTGCTATTTTTGTCATCATCCAAAACTTACGCTTATATTCAAACAATTCAGAAAAGCCGGCATTACAAAAAAAAAATGTCGAACTAATAAGGATTAATCACGTGACATCCAAATAATTGCGACAATGTCTGCTCTAATCTCATGACCTTTTCTCCCATCCGGGTTTTCCCGAATTTTTCGGAATTCAAAATACATTTTGTACTTTCTCCTTGTTCTTCTTTTCCGTGCTTCTTTTTCCTTTATCTTTCTTTTTTTCCTTCTTTTTTTTTATTTTATTTTACTTTATCTTTTTGTTTTGTCTTTTCTATTTACCCTTATTTTTTTCATTTTTACTGCTTCATTTTATCGGTATTGCTTTTTTTCTTTTTTAATTTCTTTTTTGCTCTCTTTTGCTTTTCTTCCTTTTTTATTTATTCTTCTTTTGTTTTTTTTTATTTATTCTTCTTTAGTTTTTTTTTATTTATTCTTCTTTAGTTTTTTTTTATTTATTCTTCTTTAGTTTTTTTTTATTTATTCTTCTTTAGTTTTTTTTTATTTATTCTTCTTTAGTTTTTTTTATTTATTCTTCTTTAGTTTTTTTTTATTTATTCTTCTTTAGTTTTTTTTTATTTATTCTTCTTTAGTTTTTTTTTATTTATTCTTCTTTAGTTTTTTTTTTATTTATTCTTCTTTAGTTTTTTTTTATTTATTCTTCTTTAGTTTTTTTTTTATTTATTCTTCTTTAGTTTTTTTTTATTTATTCTTCTTTAGTTTTTTTTTTATTTATTCTTCTTTAGTTTTTTTTTATTTATTCTTCTTTAGTTTTTTTTTTTATTTATTCTTCTTTAGTTTTTTTTTTATTTATTCTTCTTTAGTTTTTTTTTTATTTATTCTTCTTTAGTTTTTTTTTTTATTTATTCTTCTTTAGTTTTTTTTTTATTTATTCTTCTTTAGTTTTTTTTTTATTTATTCTTCTTTAGTTTTTTTTTTTATTTATTCTTCTTTAGTTTTTTTTTTTATTTATTCTTCTTTAGTTTTTTTTTTATTTATTCTTCTTTAGTTTTTTTTTTATTTATTCTTCTTTAGTTTTTTTTTTTATTTATTCTTCTTTAGTTTTTTTTTTTATTTAATGCTTGATTTCATTGCATTTTCTTTTTAATTTTTTTTTCTTTCTGAATAGCGTTCAAGAAATTTGGGTTAAGTTAAAAAGTTCAAATAAACCAATTTTAAATATGCTAAATTTCACCAAATTGCAAAGCTCGTGAGCCACTTAAAGTACACCCCTATGCTAATTAATTGTAACAACTTCTTTAGTTTCCTTTCTTTTGCCATGCAGTCAGTGTTAAAACCCATTAGAATGACAGGGTGTAATGGATTTTGTTTTCGTCAGATTAAGTCATTTGCTATTTTGTGTAATCTGTTTTCAAGGTGTATAATGAAATTTGTTTGGCCTTAAAACATATTGCGTAATTCATGATTGTATCAGACTTTTATCACGCCCATACACTATTTTCTTTATCATCAATTAGTTGTCCTGCGGCCATTGTTTGTGATGGACGTTACTCTAAGGAAGCGTACGAACACACTGGCAAGCCTTACAGAAAGATCGCGGTTATTGTTGATGACAGCCTTTCAAATGTCGGTCGTATCATCAAGGCGAAAAACAAACTGGATCCATCAGTCTAAAACGTAAAGCAAAATGCGGTCTGAAGAGAAAAACAACGCCAAGAGACGACGTATACGTGATCAGGGAAACTGTGAAAGTTCCTCGGAAGACATTCATTTTGTATCATATAATATGCACAAGGGTGTAGCTCTGTTGTTTCACTTCTTTCATCTGTAACAAATTTCTCTGATGACCTATCCTTCTAATTTATTCCGACAGAATCAGGATTTTTCTGTAACATATTTATCGCAAATTAATTAAAGAATCTAATTAAGTTCCGTTTCTTTCACCATGCGGTCAGATTTAAGCCCACTGAAGTGACAGGGTGTAATCGATTTCTATGTTTACCTCAGATTAGATCATTTGCGGGATGTATGATGAAATTTGTTTGGTCTAGAAAAATATTGCGTTATCCGTAATTGCATCAGGTTTTATCCCGCCCAGACACTATTATCTCGACTGTCGATTAGTTGTTCGACGACCATTGTCTGCGATGGACGTTACTCCAAGGAAGCGCACGATAATTGCAACACTACACGATCACACTGGCAAGCCTTACAGAGAGATCGCAGATATTGTTGGTGCCACTCTTACAGTTGTCAGTCGTGTCATCAAGGCGAAGAGACAAACTGGAATTCATCAGTCCAAAACGTAAAGGAAAATGCGGTCTGAAGAGAAAAACAACGCCAAGAGACGACGTGTACGTGATCAGGGAAACTGTGAAAGATCCTAGGAAGACATTTTTCGTTTTGCTTTAATTAACTTGCATAAAAGTGTAGATGGTTACGATTAATGATTTAATGATTGACTGATTTGTACTTTACTGCTCATTAACTTTTGCAAGTATTAAAAAGCAGGGAAATTTAGTTATATTAAAAGAAAAGAACTGCTGAAGTGTTACGTAATATAGATCTTCTAAGATGACAATGAATGCTGAACAAGCTACTCACACATGAAGAGTGTCGAAGCAGCAGGAGTGGGATTCTACAGAAGGATGATGAGAATATTATGGATGGAACATGCGATTAACAACGAAGTTTTAGAGGAAATGCGAATTCATAGATAGCATCTGAAAGAGACCGTTTGAAATTTCTAGGAAAGAAGGCTTGAAAAATGTAACTTTCACAGGATTTATTGAAAACAAGAGGGACAGAAAAAACAGCTAGCAACGTAACTAATGAGCTCGTGTAAATGACTAGCAGAACGGATTAGGAGAGATAGCAAAAACATAATATTTACTAAGGACTACAAAGGAGATGAACGTTGTGGAGAGCCATGTCCTAAAGCAACATAGTACAAGATATGTAATGCATGTACAAATGTGGGAAATAAAAATTAGTTTTTATCATGAATTTGAATTTGTAACTTAAGTGGTTAGAAACACATTCTGTCAGCTGAGGCTAAAAAATTCACATTAAAAAAAAAAGATGCTATTTTTGACACCATACAAAATTTACGTTTACATTCAGATAAACATTGCAGAAAGCCGACATTACGAAAAAAAAATGTCAAACTAATAAGAATGGTGATAATATCTGCTCAAATCTAATGACATTTTCTTGTATCCGGGTTTTCCCGAATTTCTCGGAATTGAAAATCCATTTCGTACTTTCTCTCTGTTCTATTTTTTAGGTGCTTCTTTGTCTGTTTTTGTTTCTTTTCTTTCTTTCTCTCTTTTTATCATGGTTTCTCTCTCTTTCTTCGTTTCTTTGTCTTAATTTATCTTTCTATTTTGCCTTATTTTTTTTTCTTTTTCAATTTTTACTGCTTAATATTTCTTTTTTTTTTTAAGCGTTTCATTTTATATTTATACCTTCAGTCAGTTAAGTGCCATACGTGAAACACGCTTGGGCGATCATGTCTCGAAAGAGTCATGACTGACTGGGCAGAAGATTATCCCGCAGTAGGTTACCATTGCTTTCTGCGGTAGACTGGTTGCCAGCCAAGGCTATAGAACCTAATATGTCCTGTTATTTAACCCATAACTGGAAGGAAGAGACGGCTTAATACCTTTCCTAAGGGTATTTGCGCGTAAGTGAATGCAGTGAATTCAACTGGAATTTGAACTCGGCTCCCCGATTTCTCGTTCCGAGCCGATATCCACTGCACCACAAACCTTACATTGCTTTTTTTTCCTTAATATCTTTTCGTCCTTCCTTGTTATTAGTTTTTCTTTTTCCTTAGTCTTTGTATCTTTATTCTAGCGTTTTATTTTTTTCTTGAAATTTAGTTCTTCATTTTATTGCGTTTTCTTTATATTTAGTGCTTCATTTTATTGCGTTTTTTTTTCTATCTTTTGAATAGCGTTTAAAAATGTCTTGGCTAAAGGAGTCAAAATAAACCTTTTTATATATCTTCTCCTTCTTCTATGTGCCTTATCCCTTCAGGACGTAGGTGATCATGGTTCTCCACGCCTTCCTATCCCTTGTCGCTCTTAGTATGTTTGCTCCTGTTACACCTCGCAACCCCCGTTTCGTCATTCACCTGATCAGGCCCTGCAAATATGTCATCCGCTGCCTTCCCCTGTCTCTTTTTCCTTCTATCTAGCCTGTCAGTATCAGGTTTTTCAGTCCCTCCTTCCTCACTGCAGGAAATTTTAGTTTGAAACAAAGAAAAGAGTACTGGACTGTTACGTAATGTTAGTTCTTTTGTATGGCAATGAATAATGGGTCATCTCTACAGAGACGAAGAGACTTGAAACAGCAGAATTTTGTTGTTACAGAAGGATGCTGAGAATGATATTGATCTAACACGTGAGCAATGGCGGGAACGAGGGAAAATGGAAACGAAACAGACAATAGAAAGAGAGTGTAGAACCTTCTAGGGAACATAATAAGGAAAGAGGACTTCGAAAAGTTGTGAAGGGTCATGATCGATTATATCCTGAAATAATCACGAATAATTGGAAATAAAAGTTGTACGAAAAGGGGAAAAATACTAACAAGGAAGCACAAAAAGAAATTAAGAAAAAAGAACAATATAAAAAATGGCAGAGAAACCAATAAATTTAAGTACATCTACTCGGTCAGCCAGTTAAGTGCCATACGTGATACACGCTTAGGCGATCATGTCTCGAAAGAGACATGACTGACTGGGCAGAAGATTATCCCGCGGTAGGTTGCCATTGCTTTCTGCGGTAGACTGGTTGCCGACTCAGGCTATAGAACCCAATATCTCTTGTTATTTAACCCATAACTGGAAGGAAGAGACGGATTAATACCTTTCCCAAGGGTATTTGCGCGTAAGTGAATGCAATGAATTCAGCTGGAATTCAAACTCGGAATTCGCTGAAAAAAACAGCATAGCATGAAAAAAAAAGGCCACAAACTTAATAAAAAAACGTTTTTCCGTCAAAATGTTTATGCTATTATTAAGAGGAAAGATTAAATTAATTTTACAAATTATTTTTTCGATTTTTAATCCTTTCTAATATGTTCGAGATTTTGGTAAAAAAATCTTGTTTTTCTTTTTTTTTTTTTGTTTTTTTTTTGTCGATTTTAATATTTCTCCTCTTGGTATCTCTCTTAAAAAATGCTCCGCTATTTACTTGCTCAAGTCCATCATGTTACTCTTGCACTACTTGCCTCCTCTCTCTCTAACTCTCTGTTTCTGTCTCTGTCTCTCTCTCTCTCTCTCTCTCTCTTTTGCTTTCTAGCCGTCCTGTGAGTATTAGATTCTCCAAGCCCTCCTTTCTCATTACGTGCCCAAGAAACCTCAACTGTCTCTTCCTGATACTAAGTATAATTTTCCTTTTCGTTTGCATCCTCTCCAAAACCTTGTCATTGCTCACATATTCAGTCCATGGTATCCTCAGCATCTGTCTGTGGAACCACATTTCTATTGCTTTGGGTCTTTCCTTCATCTTAGAGGAGATAGTCCAGCATTCGATGCTATATAGGAGGGCAGCAATTTATTTTTCCAGTTAACAACGCATTAATTTAAAAGTTCTTGTAAAAATCAAATAATTGTCGGGTTTTAATGAAACTGTAGGACTTATATACAAATGAATTAAATTATTTTTTAAATTATTATTTTCATAAAATCATGGTAAATACATTTTGTTTATACATGTTATTTCACGCCACGTAAATTCATAAAATTTCAAGAAATTAAACTTTGTATCGAAAATTTAAAAAAAAAGATTTGAGTAGATAGACTGAACTATCGCCCGGTTCACACTCCATCCACGTCTATTGAACAGGTGAAGAGGCTCATCCCTTGTTCCCTGTTTAGAATGTGGTTTCCGGCTTTCTCTTTTCCAATCTTTTCACTTTTCCTTATTTTTTTCAATTGGAGTAGATAGACTGAACTATCGCCCGGTTCACACTCCACCCATGTCTATTGAACAGGTTAGATGCTCATCCCTTGTTCCCTGTTTAGGATGTGGTTTCCGGCTTTGTCTTTTCCAATCATTTCACTCTTACGTAGCCCCCTGCACACCAGTGGCCTTACCGCCTTGCCCGGGGTGATATGCTTTTAAAAAAAAAAGAAAAAAGAAAAACAGACAAAGAAGCACTCAAAAGAACAAGGAGAAAGTACAAAATGTATTTTGAATTCCGAGAAATTCGGGAAAACCCGGATGGGAGAAAAAGTCATGAGATTAGAGCAGACATTGTCGCAATTATTTGGATGTCACGTGATTAATCCTTATCAGTCTGACATTTTTTTAATTTTCATTTTTATTTTTGGAAATGTCGGATTTTCTGCTTTGTTTTGCTGAATGTAAGCGTAAGTTTTGGATGATAACAAAAACAGCATCTTTTTTTTTTCTTTCTTTCTTTGTAATAGGAAACTTTTTAGCATCAGTTGACAAAATGTGTTTCCAACTACAAAGGTTAGAATTCCAAATCCAGGATAAAAACTGTAATTTTTATTTCTCACATCTTTACGTATTTTTGTGTCATATCCCTTCAGGAAGTACGTAATTATGGCTCTCCACAACTTTCCTGTTTTCGGTCTTTTTGCTACCTCCCCTAACCCCTGTTCTGCTTTACATTAACACAAACACATGAATTAGGTTACGGGCTGCTTTTCTCTGTCAGTCTTGTTTTCAATATGATCTGTGAATGTCAAACAAGAGAAAAGTCAGTCAGTTAAGTGCTATACGTGATACACGCTTGGGCGATCATGTCTTTGAAGAGACATGATTGACTGGGTAGAAAATTATCCCGTAGTAGGTTGTCATTACTTTCTGCAGTAGCCTGGTTGCCATCCAATCTGTTCTGTTATTTAACCCATAACTGGAAGAAAGAGACGGATTAATAACTTTCCCAAGGGTTCTTGCGCGTAAGTGAATGCAAGGAATTCAACTGGAATTCGAACTCGGCTCTCCGACTTCTCGTTCCTGGCCGATATCCACTGCACCACAACGCACATTCATAAGAGAAAAGAGAGATAACAACAGGTCGACATTTGTTAAGACCTACAATAAACAGGAAGTTGTAGAAAGTCATGATCACTTATGTCTAGAAGGGACAAAACACATAGAAGACCAGAAGACTGTTCCCATTTGAATTGATTAAGGTCAGCAATAGATGAAAAGTTTTTGACATTGTCCAATCAGAATGTAGCCGCTTCCCATCGGAACAACACCAAACCTCACGTCTCAGCAGAAATTCCCGGAAATTTTTCCCACCCGAAACTATTCTGCACATATACAAATCTACCATCCGCCCGTGTATTGAATATTGCTGCCATATCTGGTCGGGTGCCCCTGCTGCTCTCCTTGGGCTTCTTGACAAAATACAAAGGAGGATCTGTAACGTGGTTGATACTGACTTGGCAGACCGGCTGCAGCCGCTCTCACACCGGCGTGATGTAGCTTCCCTGTGCCTCTTCTACAAGTACTTTCATGGCTTCTGCTCCGATGAGCTTAGATCACTGGTGCCGCCCAAGCACGAATTTACACGAGATACTAGATTAGCAACTAGGTCCCACCCTCTTACATTTAAACAAATAAGATGTAACCGTAAATTCTACTCCAACAGCTTCTTTTCTCGCGCTTCCCGCCTGTGGAACTCCCTTCCACAACTCTGCTTTCCCGACAGTTACAATCTCCAGGTGTTTAAATGTAGGGTCAATAGACACCTCCTATCACACTAACTCCCAACTATTCTCAGAACACTCTCATCTACCCAACCCTCATTCTCGGTATCCTCACCCACCTATCACCCACCCTCTGTTATTTCCTATATTTAACCAGCCTTTCTCCAGTCTACGTAGCCCCCTGCACAGTAGTGGCAGTGACATGCCTTGCTCGGGGTGAAACGCTTATAAAAAAAAAAAAATTGCACCCATTGTAATTACTTGCTTGTGCTCTCAGATTACCCCACGAAATATTCTTAGTGGGAAGAACGTCAATGTTCTGGAAGTCAATAGAATCTTCTTTAACCAGTCCATCACCCAGAAATATGCTAAGTTCTGGAAAGACAGAATCATGGAACTACGTCAAACATGATAAAGGGTAGCGGAACAATATGGCACATATGTAAGAGAATAAATTTCTGTACCAATATCTTTAGAATTCACTAAGAAACTGCATCAAATTTTGTTTCGAACCAATATTAAGGATGTAGTTTCGTTAGAAACAAAAAACAAGTGTGCTAAACGGCTATGTAATATAAATCTATCTAAACTTATTTATAAATGGAACTTCGTGTGTGTGTGTTTGTGTGTGTGTGTGTGTGTGTGTGTGTGTGTGTGTGTCCATTACCTATAGACTCCGAAACGGCTGAACACAGTTGTACTATAAGCGTCTGCGAGTGTTTTTAGCTAGGTTTTGTGTCGAGGTACCCTAGATAAATATCGAAAATCGATAATCGAAAAAATCGGGTTATAGAAGTAGTGGTCCGATTTTAATCAAATTTGATACACTCATAGACAAAGACATAAGAAACGATATTCAGAAGTTTCAAGGTTGCAGTTCTTACAATAGTATAGAAAATTGATTATATATATATATATATATATATATATATATATATATATATATATATATAAGGCAAGATGCTTGTGTGTGTGCCTGTTTATCTGTCTGTATGTCCTTTATACTAATCCACAATTTTTATCCGATTCTCACCAAACTTCACACAAATATTCTTTTGGCTGAGTCTGTGCTCCAGTACCATGGATTAGTTTGAAAGCTTTCATTACACACGAGCAACGCCGGGCTATACTGCTAGTCCTTCTATAGAGGTGTGAGTTCTGGACAATTCCCTCGCAGACGAAGATGAAAATTGAGGCAATAGCTGTTTAGTTCTTCAGAGGATGCTTGGAATATTATGGACTTAACTTGTAAGCAACCATGTATTTTGAAGAAAAATGGAAACAGAGAGGACTATTATATTAAGATTCTGAATGAAATAGATGAAATGCCTGGTTCTTATAATGAAGAAATAAAGCTTGAAGAACCTGATAATGGCAGGACATATTGAAGACAAGAGAGGCAGACAGGCACAAGTAACCTACAAAACGAGCTTATCAACATAGATAACAGGACAGGAAGTGGATTGGATAATGAACAAACATTGATTTTTTATACAATGATGTTCACTCTGTACAAAGCTCAAAAATGAGATGATCGAAAAAACTTTAGATGATTGACAAAAATTAAGAATATTGAATACATTGACAAAGTTTAGTTGATTAAAAAAAATTAAATGATTGACAAAATTTAGATGATTGAGCAAAAATTAAGATTATTGAAAAAGATGGCAAAATTTAGTTGAGTGAAAAATATTTAAATGATTGACAAAATTTAAAGGATAGAGAAAAAATTACGTGATTCACAAAATTGACAAAATTTAAATGATTGACAAAAATTAAGATAATTGAATACATTGACAAAGTTTAGTTGATTGAAAAAACTCAAATGATTGACAAAATTTAGATGATTGAGCAAAAATTACGTGATTCACAAAACTGACAAAAATTAAGAGTATTGAAAAAATTGTCAAAATTTTAATTAATTGAAAAAATTTAGATGACTGAAAAAAAAGTAGATAATTGACAAAAATTTTCGTGACTGACAAAATTGACAAATTTTATACATATATTAGATTGTTACAAAAATAATGGCCGCTCGAAGTGTGGTAGTTTGAAAAGCCATTTAAACATAATATTAACGGTATATATTAGATCAATTATGATATACATAATAATTAATATGTTCTTTTTAAAAAAATGTCAACGTATTTTCAGACACAAAATATTTCTGAAGCATAAAAGTCTTTCATTATAAACATGACAAAACATGATCTTCGTTTACTTTTCTTGCATTAATATAAACTTGTGCACAGTGGCTCACAAAGTTCTGCTAATATCAACAGAACATGAGCAAATAGGTCTACAAGTGATCGGACAGTACGAAGGTGGTTCCAGAATTTCCGTACTGGTGATGAGTCTTGAAGATGAAGAAGGTAGAAGACGGTCATGCAATCTTGACAACGAACAATTGCAAGCAGTTGTTGAGCAAACCCCACGTCAAAGTATCAGAGAAATGTTTCAGATAATTGATGTCTGCACTGCAACAGTCTTACTTCATTTGAGAGTATTGGCAAGGAGAAAAAGTTCGCTAAATGGGTTCCTTATGATCTCAATGAAAATCAAAACTTGGGCGTTTTGAAGTGTGCTAAAAGTAAAATTTTGAACTCCAAACCAAAGGTGGAATCAGCTTTCAAAAATTTCGTTGCATCACAGCCAATAACTTTTTTTTTATCAACGAAGAACAAATAATTTCGCCCATCGATGGCAGAGGTTCATAGACTCTCAAGGTTTGTATTTTGAGTAATTTCAATTAATTAATTACAGTTAATCTTTCAAGAGTAAACTTATGTTTCTGAAATCGGCTATTATTTTGTGACAACCTAATATATATATATATATATATATATATATATATATATATATATGTGTGTGTGTGTGTGTGTGTGTGTGTTAATTTGTTTTATGTCAAAATTGAAATTGGTAAAATTTTCGAAGTTCATTTTTTGGCCTCCATATACCTTCGACTTCAATACGAACATTACTTCGAAAAATAAAGTAAAAAAAAGCATTAAAATATTTACCCTTTTTTCCTTTACAAGTCATCTCGGCTTAACTAACCATAGTGAAGAATAAGAACTAATCCAAATATATATATATATAACGACCAGAATCTTTTGAAATTAAGGCTGATAACATTTTGTTCGCTCGAAGAACTTCGACTGTGACTACAATCGTTTTCAAGAATTGAAACTTGAAGCCACAAGATAAAATGTAAAGAGAAATCAAGAACAAGTAAACAAAAAAATTGATAATAATGGCAGAGAATACAGAAAAGACAGATGATAAAAGTCACTTACCTAGGCAATAATTCAAAGTGCTCTATGACTACAGACAGAGCGGTGACATTAACCTACAACATTGCACAAGAAGATAAGGTCCAAATTGCTATTCCTAGTTTCCCGTTAATGTGAGAAAACAAGAACTATAAATGTGTGTGTGTGTGTGTGCGTGCGTGCGTGCGTGCGTGCGTGCGTGTGTGTAAAAAGAAAGAACTGATAACTAATTCTTGATAACGCCTGTAGCGACAGTCGAAAGTACTCGGCTGCCAAAAACATCAACTTCGGAAAGTTTACCAATTTTTTCATCAGAAAAGACAATCGGGCATAAATAATTTTCTATTGTTGAAGGTACATATATTTTGAGGAACAAATAGAATCGCTGAAGATTTAATGATAAATTTAGAATTTTATCATTTTTGAAGTTCGACGTGTCTAGACGCACAACTTAACCGATTTCATTTGGTTTTCCAACGCCTTTTTTATTATCGCTGTTGTTTCTAAATATACCTTTTTTGCACATTGTCATTCAATTACCTAACATTGTTTTATATATGAAAATTTAGATTTAGATGATTATACATATTGACCTAGGTTGATGGCACGACACAGTCAGTTTGTAATATGCAAAGGGTGATTGCCTAATGCATGAAACTCCGAGTCGTGCAATAGACGTAGGACAAGATGTATAATTATTAATATATATACACAATAGCTACATTAACTACATTAATCACTGTTTTATTAATACCTGAATAATAATATTATATATGTGTGTACCCTCATTTGAATGGTTATTAATTTACACACACACGCAAACTCTCTCTCTCTCTCTCTCTCTCTCTCTCTCTCTTATATATATATATATATATATATACATATATATATATATATCAGCATGCGGTGTCGGTATAGAAGAATCCAAAGGAGTATCCTTTGCATACAGTGGTAGGATAACTCTCTAAGAGAGCTCTAAATATATATACATATAAATACATATAAAGCAAATATAAAAAAGATTAAGACAGACACGTTATTTCATGGTGAATCGGAAGTATAGGCCTATTTCAGGCGAACATCGTCAGCTTCCGTCTTTGTTTAACAAAGGTTTCTACATGAAGAATTCATGTAGAATCCTTTGTTTAACAAAGGTTTCTACATGAAGAATTCATGAAGAATCCTTTCTTAATTAAAGACGGAAGCTGACGATGGTTTGCCTGAAATAAGCCTATACCTCCGATTCACCATGAAATAACGTGTCTGTCTTAATCTTTCTTATATATATATATATATATATATATGAAATTATTTGTTTGAATATTTTTTTATCGATACTCGTATTTGAGTAGATATTCTGTTTATAATCAAACAATGTATATATTTATTTCTACCAGCCTGATGATTTACATAACAAAATTTATCGTAAATAATCAGGCTGGTAGAAAAAATATATATACTGTTTGATTATAAACAGAATATCTACTCAAATACGAGTATCGATCAAAAATAATGTTCAGACAAATAATTTAAAATTGTCGGGTGTTAATAACCATCTCGTTAATCTTTGTGTATATATATATATAGACTTATTTATAAATGGAACTTTGTATCTCTGTGTGTGTGTATGTGTGTGTCCATTACCTATAGACTTCGAAATGGTTGAACCAATTTTCTTGAAAATTTACACAGCTGTACTATACGCGTCTGCGAGTGTTCTTAGCTAGGTTTTGTGTCGAGTTACCCCCGATAAATATCGAAAATCGATAATCGAAAAAATCGGGTTATAGAAGTAGTGGTCCGATTTTAATCAAATTTGATACACTCATAGACAAAGACATAAGAAACGATATTCAGAAGTTCCAAAGTTGCAGTTCTTACAATAGTGCAGAAAATCGATAATATATATATATATATAAAAGGCAAGATGCTTGTGTGTGTGTGTGTCTGTTTATCTGCCTGTATGTCCTTTAAACAAATCCACAATTTTTTATCCGATTCTCACCAAACATCACACAAATATTCTTTAGGCTGAGTCTGAGCTCCAGGACCATGGATTAGTTTTAAAGCTTTCATTACACCCGAGCCACGACGGGCTATACTGCTAGTATATATATATGTACGCATCGCTCATTCAGTAAAATGAATTAGAGCACTCTGGCTATTGGGCGCGTATAATGATAATATATACGTTCAAAAAAGTCTGCCTCCTTCCACCGAACGCCCATAGCCCAGAGGTAGAATGGCCGACTGACGCCAATTCGGTCGGGTTTCAATCCTGGGTTAAAAAGCAATCGGAGTCTAACCGTACTGATGAGCTGTGATACAGCGAAACAGATCTGTCTGCGGATGACGAGATATATATATATATATATATATATATATATATATATATATATATATATCGTTCAAAACTGTTTATGTTCATTTGTTTAACACTTTACTTACATTTTTTAGCAGAGTTTAATCAATTGCCCTGAGCGTGTGCTCCTATCGCTGGATCCACATAATGGCCGCGAGATGGGGCAGGGCGCACGTTAGAACTCCGCGCTGCACCCGGGTAGCCGATATATTGAGTTAGACCTCACGCTATAGCAGCACTTAAATATGTCTTAGTCATTTTCTTTAGTTGCACTTCCTTCTTGTGGAACTCTCTTCCGGCTCCATACTTTCCAGCCAACTTTAAGCTCTACAAATTTAAATGTAATGTCAATATCTATCTACTGTCCTCCTGATTACTCTTCTTTTGTTGTCGCTACTTAATAATATATATGTTTTCGAATTCTTTTCGATATCCAGTAACCCCCTTGTGTTTTAGTGGCTTTGCTGCCTTGCTGCAGGGTAAAACCGTTTTTATTTATTTTTTTAAGTGGAATTAAAAGTATCAGCTAACTCCGAGAGCCTCTGAACAAATCCTGGTTAAGCATTTCAAGATAAATATCGCCTGAGAATATCGTCCAAGATATTTTCAAAATGTCTGATGTACGGAGTTCCAGGATTGAACAGTTGGGGTATTTTCTTTTGTTTATTTCCAATATTTTTCCACCCTTTATAATGACTTTTAAAGCAAAGGTGCTAACCCACACTTTGCGTCACGAAACAACATCCCACCTTTCTTTTGTCGTAAAACGTGGATAACATAGACTTTAAAATAAAAATTTACACATAATTTTTCCACCTTGTCATTTATTTGTCTCAGCGAAACAGGCTTGTATGTGAATGACTAATATATATATATATATAGAGAGAGAGAGAGAGAGAAAGAGAGAGTCAACCGCAGACAGATCTGTTTCGCTGTATCACAACTCATCAGTACGGTTAGACAGCCGATTGCTTTTTACCCAGGTTTGAAACCCGACCGAATTGGCGTCAGTCAGCGTTTCTACCTCTGAGCTACGGGTGCTCGGTCGAAGGAGGCAGACTTTTTGGCGTGTATATTATCTTTATACACGCCCAATAGCTGAGAGTGTTTTAATTCATTGCTGAATGAACCATGCGTAGATGCCAGAGTAGCTACTATTTTTCAAAGTCTAACATTCTTCCAGTGCTCAATTAGGGTGTGAGAGCGTAAATAGTCATCCGCAGGCAGATCTTTTTCGTTGTATCACAGCTCATCAGTACGGTTAGACAGCCGATTGCTTTTTACCCAGGATTGAAACCCGACCGAATATATATATATATATATATATACAATATTTAATAATGTATTAGTCCTCCAGCGTTGTAATGCTCTGTAAAAGACTTCTACACGTGACGTGACTTATACGATGCGCATAGGATTAAATTTGAATTGTAGCATTCCTAAAAATGCCAAATGAAACTAATAAAAACTTTTCTCTATTACATCGACAATATTCACGTTTCTTGTAATGACCACAAATCTTGGAAAGCCCTCGAAAAATATGTATGAGCTGTTTCTCCACAATTTTTAATCTGTTTCTTTGTTATCTTCGTAAATTTTAACATTTTAATTAATAAAAAACGTATTTGATTGAATTCTTCCTTCTTTTATATATATATATATATATATATATATATATATATATATATATATATATATAAGGCCAATGCTTCTTACCTCCAAAGCCTCCACCGAAGTTTGGGATCCCCGGGCTGTGCTTTGTGACTCTCGGTGTCTTATCAATATTTGCTTTATTTTTTTTTATCTACGTTTATATATTGTGCAAATTAAGCTAAGCACGACTATTACAGAAAGAAAAATTTTCGTGGATTTTTATATTTTGGAAGTGGGGCAAATCTGTGAATTTGCTTTGACACGCTAAGTCAAAAGAAAAAGAAAATAAAATGAAATAAAATAAAATAAAAACTCTATATAAAATTCACTATTTTTATCCATAATCTTGAATATGTTAAAATTAGTTAACTTTTTGCCAAGAAAAATCTCAAATTGATAAAAATTTTCTCTTAATTTCTTGATTTCTATTTAAGATGGAATGATCTATAATGACATGTCTCTAAATTGTATCTTAATGCATTGTATTTATTTTCAATTTTTCTAGTTGGATTGTTCATTGATATTGCATATGATTCATTCTTGTTATTCATTAGGTTACAATGAAATTTGTATTTTATATGAATACTACTTTATGAAAAGAGACATGTAGTAGAGTGGGAAAGAGATGTATCATACGTTCGGGTCAGGAACAAGAACCTTGCACACACACACACACACACACACACACACACACACATATATATATATATATATATGTATGTATCGATACAGATATATATATATATGGTGTATGGTTAGGTCTTGAAGGCTGTCACAATGTGTGTGTGTGTGTTTAAGTGTGTTAGAGCATGTATTTGTGTGTGTTTATGGTCTAACAGTCAGGTCAATACATAGATAAACCACATATTAAAGCAGACTGATATCATCAGACCAGAAAAAAGTCCCAACTATCAATCACACATATATATACCATGAACACACACACACACATACATGCTCTCACACAGTTACACACACACACACACACACACACACACACACATTCACTACAATTAGTGACAGCAGCAGCAGCCAGGAATGACCATTCGTTAAAATACACGAACTAGAACACAAGCGCTCCTACCATTCTGAAGATGAGATTTTGACCTCAAAATATTAATGTATAATAAATAGGCAATATCCAACAACTTCTTTACCTTACTTTATTTTACTAAACGCATTGTGACAGCCTTGACGACCTAACCATACACCTAATATACACAATGCTTCAAGCAAATTACAAAACTTTCCTATATATATATATATATATATATATATATATATCGGCTACGCGTTTCATCTACTGACGGACTTTATCAAGGCAAAGTGAAGAAAATTTGATAAAGTCCGTCAGTGGACAAAACGCGTAGGTGAAAATATACTTTGTCTTTCGTCTTCTTTTTTAATCATATATATATATATATATATATATATATTGTTTTGATAATTTTCATAATGAATTTTAATATTTTTCTGTGTTTACAATATATGATTAAAAATATGTATTAACAGATGTATTAATGTAGACTTGTGTTCACATGTAACTTGTTAAATTTCATGCTTTATTGGGATTTTCCAAAATTATGAAATTTTTTACAACTATTACAAATTTCTTTGTCATTGTTTATCAAACTTAATCAACGCTTTCACTTTCCCTTTGTGGGAAATTCTTTTGGTTTAAGCAAACTTTTTGTTTGTTTGTCAAATGGAAAATCTTTTTAAATGCTCCATTTTGTTTATTTTTATTTATTTATCTTTGTTATGACAGGAAATTTAGAGTTTTATAGGTCATCCTGTGTTTATTTATTATCAAAAGGCAACAGATGTAGACAAATGAAATTATCAGGCCATAAAACACCATTCTCATCAAAAATAATGAAGTTTGTTTTCTCTTGGCGTAAATTAAATTCGTTCGTCCAATACAGATCAAAATTTTCTTCCGTTCATAACCTTCCTCTAAGGAAAACCATATTTAAAAGTTAGTTGAAAACGTTGCCAAAACATAAAAAAGACATCAGAGTTTTACTTCGAAGGCATCAAAGATTTATTATTATTATGTCATTTTTCATCATATTTCGATTTCTGCTTTGGTCTCACTACCAACCAAGTCTGCGGGGAGACCTAAGGCAGGTAGTGGCGTGTTGTTATGGCTCCATTTCATGTTTTCTATCTTCCCTATCATCTCCAGCATTACATAGATAAAGTTTTCCTTAGTGTGTGGGCTGTACTTAATAAGACAATTTTTTGTATATCTCT
This sequence comes from Ascarosepion bandense, assembly GCA_037127315.1. Taxonomy (NCBI): domain Eukaryota; kingdom Metazoa; phylum Mollusca; class Cephalopoda; order Sepiida; family Sepiidae; genus Ascarosepion; species Ascarosepion bandense. The sequence continues at coordinate 2,497,225 of JBBBDQ010000430.1, forward strand.
TAAGCTGGGGTTTCCAGGGATTCTTTCAATGTGTTGTTTTGTTCCATTTTTTATCATTCCAAGTGCACCTACTATCACTGGCACAACTCTTGTTTTCAATTTCCACATTTTTTCTATTTCAATTTCCAGGTCTTTATATTTTGACAGTTTTTCAAATTCCTTGATTGCTATGTTACAATCCGCTGGACAAGCCATATCAATTAATAGACAAGTTTTCTCCTTCTGGTTTTTAACAATAATGTCTGGCCTGTTTGCTTCAATTTTTCTGTCTGTGTA